>BQNB010160664.1:0-14773 GCA_026074375.1 Tanacetum coccineum
TTAACTCTGTTGTTTATATTCCGCATAAATAATAGTTTCATTTGTTAGAGTCTCTCTTAGAGTTGCTTGTGATTACATAAGTGCTCTCTTAGATCTATCTAGGGCTGGACCAACAAGATCAAAGTTGCATACTTTAGTCCCCTATTTAATTATGACAAAAAGGGGAAGAAGATTTACAAAGAAGATGTGTAACTTACAGATCCTTGGTGGAATTGCATGGATTAAGAACGGGGTTAGTATGTTTCATTTCATGAGATATTAACATTCAGGGATAAGTTTGTGCTATTAGTTTTGTCAATTATCAACATAGGGGAGAAGATTGTTGGGAAATATTGTTTGAAGTTGACAAGAACCGCAATACATGAATAAAAAGGAAACAAGAGGGACTTAAATGACAATTCAAGAATTCTACAAGCTGGTGGAGGATATTCTACAAAAGATAAAAGATATGATTCTTGAAGATAAAGATGAAGTTTATTAAAGAATTAAAAGATTTAGTTTCCTTATACAATTATGTTTTCCCTTGTAAATCTAGATGGACTCTAATATATAAAGAGATCCCTAGATATAGTTTTATGTGTGTTAAGATGTAAAACACAGGAAAAGTGTGTGTGTGTTCTAGGCGTCAAGTCCTCTAAGTGGACGCCTAGGTTTGTGTGTTTTAGCCCCAAGGTCATTAGTTTGATCCTGTTAGATTAGGTAACCGTTCTACGATTGATCACGTAGAATTGGGGCTTGTAGTAGTCATTGTATAAAGATGATGATGAATACTTGTTAGGCAATAATAAAGAATGTTCTTAATGTTTATTTCGTTGTGCATTATGTTTTTCTTTATTATTGTTCATCCTAGATTAAAGTTCTAAACAAACTAAGCTTCAACGATTATTTAGGTTTTCACATTAGTGTCCTTTTTGGTTCTCCTACGTGTTTGAGTCTTTCTTTTTTGTGGATATGTAGTTAGAGATGAGAGTAGTTGCTCAATGTGAGCTTCAATTTGAGGTTTATGAAAAATTTGGTTGTGAAGTAGATGGTGTGGGTTGGGGTTCAGGAGGTGTTGCTGAACCTTCACCCTCAGGTGCTTGGTTATGCACCAACATTATTAACACTAACAAGTAGTATTAATATTAGCCTGGCAGTATTAATATTAGTCTAACAGTATTAACTTGTTCTCCAATAACATTACAATAACATGCCTCTATTCATCACAAGCACACTAGAAATAACTAGATAGACAAGTGAGAATTCATGAGGATCCGTATCTATGCATAGCCCATGAATAAAAGTTAAGAATTGTTAACCAAAACAACATACCAGTACTAAATATTGAGATATCAAATTAAGCTTCAAATTCTTCTAAAGAGCATCTCCAAGCTATGTCAAACATCAATCCACCCATGACAACTAAGCAGTACTAACCAAGCGTACCAGTATAAACATTTTGTACCAGCAGTACAAAGTTTCTTTAAATAGAGAAAGCTAAGCCCAGTACTGCCAGTATAATTTTAGTACTGCTCGTTGAAAGTTTATACTGCCAGTTGGATATTAGTACTGCTAGGCTTACAAGTTAATACTGCTGCTTATGTGAACTTAATACTGCCAATGCAACTTAATGCTGCTACAAGAACGAGTTAATACTGCTGATTGGATTCGAAACAGGTATATTAAGGCTACAAGCTTTGATTAGTGATGCCAATGGCAGTTAATACTGCTAGCCTTATTAAAGTAGTTAGTGTTGCTCAAATTGTTTATGCTGCCAACATGAAGGTTAATACTGCTAGAGCATAAAAGAGTTAATACTGCTAGCCTTATCAGTTAATGCTGCTAGAGTATTTTTAAGCAGTTAATGCTGCCAGTATTAAATAAGTTTATGCTGCTAGCTTTATACGATAACACACATGGTTTGGATATGCTTCGTTCAAGGGGAAGAAAACAGATTGGGATTTATTTTAAATGTTCTTAAACGTTTAAAAGGCTCGTATTTTCTTGGATTAATTGGTTACGAAGATGGTTATTTATCACTTATTTGAAGTTGAAGTGGAGTTTCACAGTTTTGTGTTCTTATCATATCTCAAATGGCTTACAACATTTGCAGGTAACTTGTTCGTACTTAGAAACGATGTGACGAAGACTTGTCAAAATCTAGCAAAGGTGTGTGATCTACAAACTTATGGTGCTCAATGCTCACATTTGCTATCACTTTGGTTATGTGTCTCATAGAAGATGAGGATTTTTGTCAAGAGGTTGCGATCTACTCATATTTCACAGATTTATTTATAAGTTTGACGTCACGTGGATAGTACAAGATATAAGACACAAGTTTGGGTTATTCTACTTCTACATCAAGTTCATAATACTTAGTTTTCTTCTCATGTAATCATTAATCAGAGCCCTACTTTAAAGAAATGGTTAACATTGGGTTTCAAAGGAAACTTAATGTTAAAATGGTTTAAAACCATTTATATGTTCTATCGAGGTGAAGGTTTTTCACTATGCTAGTTATTTATTACTATGCTTTGTTGATAAAAATATTATGCCTAAAAACACTTTACTAATTTTTTTCACATTCCTTACATTTTGATAATTACAAAATATAAAAACATTCAATGTTAAATTAAACGGTAAACAAAGTACTTAGTAGTAAAGTTCATTTCAACAAATACTATCACTTAAAGGTTATGAATAAATAAATGCTTTAATGAATTTTTTGATCAATGGAAATTTTTATTCAACCTACACTATTTATAAAATACTGATAAACATTTTTAAAACATTACAAAAATACATTTTCTAAAATTATAAGAAATGTTTTATTCAAAATAAACATTTTAAATTCATAATTATTGGACCTAAAATGGTAGAAAAGTTCCAGAAAATCCCCCTACACAAAAGACAAACTAGGGAGGCCCTAGTATAGGGCGGCCCCATTATATACACGGGCCGACCCCCTTAAAATCTAAGGGGAAGCGACCCCTATTTAAGGGGACCGCCCATAGATAGTCGCTTCCAGTTTGTCCTTATAATACTGACTTTTCCCATAATTTTCACACCTTTTGCATCCATCCCTTTCTGTTCTAAAATAGCCACACATTCTCTTCAAAAATCCTTTGATCATTTAATTTCATAAAGCTTTGTTTCCTAGTGATCCTGCTCAATTCCTCAAGTGCAAGTGAAGAATACTTCCATCCTCAAGTGAAAGAAGTATTACTACCTTTTGTGTGTTGTTGCAATCTTATTGCATTCATATCATAAGTTGTAAATCTTTTGTATATCCTGTATTTATGTGTAGTAGCTAGATCTTGGCGATCTTTGTAAGTATAGATAAATTATGGTAATCTTACCAAGTAGTGTTAGTTAATTGTGGCATAAGTAGTGTGGTGAAGTGAAGTCGTAAAGTTGTGAGGAAGTCTTGAAGTTGTGAAGAAGTTGTGAAGTTGTGAAGTCGTGAAGTTGTGTTATGATAGATTGGTTCTAGCTAAGATTAGAACTCGACATTTAGCTTTGTTTCGTAAATCGGTGTAAGCAATGTTGTGTACGGTTTTCTCCACCATAAGGGAGATAGTGAAGAAAACTCTCGAGTTAGGTGCTCGGGGAGTGGAGTAGGGCGAAGAGGTGCTTCGTTATAAATCCTCGCGTTATGGTTTGATTGTTCTAATCTCTTATTCTTGTTTACATTACTCTCTCCATACTATCTTATCATTGTTTAGATAATAATATATTGTTCATATTGTGCAAAGTGTTGTAGTTTACATAAATTCAAATCTTAGAATTTTTTTACAAACACTTCCAAAACCTTTAATTAAATATAGCGGTAAAACTATTCAACCCTTCCTTCTTGTTTTCACAATTGGATTCAAGAGCCACGCTAAACAAAATTTTTAAATAAATTGTAGATGTTAAAACTGAATTTCGATCTATGGAATCATAAAAAATTATTTATGAAGGGCATTCTATGCAAAGACCACCCACTATTTGAAAGTGATAGATTTATTTTTGGAAAATTAGGATTTGAAACTTATGTGAAGTCAAAAGATCTAGATCTTCTGGCATGTTTATTACCGATGGTGATTTCTCATATTCATAAATAATCCTGAAACTAAAAAGGATGAAGTCTGTTCCTTTTCATTAAACAAACGGTTGATCTTAAAAGAAACTTGCAAAAAAATAATGAAGCTAAAATGATATTTATAATGCTTTTGACACGTAAAGAATACGAAAGAATTTTTATGTGTCAGACCGCAAAAGAAATTTGGAATACTTTGCTAATCACACATCAAGGTAATAATCAAGTCAAAGCTAACAAAATAGATCTTCTTGTTCAACAATATGAACAATTTACGATTTCGGAAGAGGAATCAATAGATAACGCCTTTGCTAAATTTAACACTATTATTACTAGTCTAAAAGCACTTGATGAAGGTTTTTCTAGCAAGAATGTTGTTAGGAAATTTTTTTAGGCATTACATCATAAATGGCTTGCGCAAAAGTCCATGGGCGATTGGGAAGAATCAAAGAATTATAACCTTACCTCTTGCGAACTTATTGGAAACTTGAAAGTCTATGAAGAGGTAATAAAGAAAGACTTCGAAAACTGTAAAGGCAAGAAAGAACAAAGTAGATCTCTTGCATTAAAGGTGAAAAAGGAAGTAAGTGATGAAGATACTCAAGGGGCCCTCCGATTAGTGAAGAGAAGAGTTTTGCTATGGCCGTAAAAGAAATGTAAGAAATTCTTCAAGAGCGAGGCTGACATTTGTAAGACGGACCACCGAGGAGATAGAAAAAACAGTTTCCAAAGAAGTCGAAATGATGGTTATGGTAAAAGTGAAAAGTAAAAGAAAAAATGTTTTTGATCTGGTGATCCAAAATCACTCATTGGAGAATGTTAAAGCCGCCAACGAACAAAGAGCAAGAGCATTTTACTAGAGGAAGCATGGACAGCGACAATGGAGAGATGAAAGTAGGAATGAATAAAGATGTAACTTGTGCCTTGTAGCTCAAGCGCCCGTGAAATATGCATAGTAGGAGTAAACTTGGGAACCGTTATGAGTGGATTAATGATAGTGGTTGCTCAAAAACACATGACCGGGTAATTGAAAGTTTGTTCTCTTCAACAAGGCATACTACGGAGGGAACGTAATCTTTGGAGGAAACTTAGCGGTAAAAATCATAGGCTAAGGTACGATTTCTCAGACTTCCTAATAATTTGAAAATGTTGAGCACGTAGATAACTTAACATACAACTTGCTTAGTGTAGGACAAATATGTGATAACAAATGCAAAGTAATATTTACCGTAAAATGATAGGCCAAATAATCAAAGACGAAAAGTTTAGGAAAAGGAATTAGAAAGGAGGAATATATGTAATGAAACTAGAAATAAACGAAAGACAATATATGCCTTCAACATGGTCGAAACTACACACTATGACATAAGGAGATTAGGTCACGCTAATATGCAATTAATTAATCATTAGCATCTTTAAAGTTAGTTAGAAAACTTACCCAAACTAAAAATACGACCGACATTTTTGTGATGCTTGCAACATTGGAAAACAGCTCCTACAAGATCACAAGCTAAATATATAGTTTCAACTACTAGATGCCTAGAACTTGTTCACATGATTTGTTTGGCCCTTTCCGCTTTCGAAGCTTAGAGGAAATCGGTATATACCTTAGTAATCGTAGATGACTATTCTCGATTCACATGGACTAGATTTTTAGCAAATAAAACCGAGGCCTTCGAAAATTCAAGTTATTTAGCAAAATGAATTCCAAAACAAATTAGGATGTTCCAATTGGTATCATTTAGAACGGAATATGGTCGAGATTTGATAATGAAGTACAATTCGGGGTCACTATTGTGATTTAAATGGGCTATTCACAATTTTTTCCGCTCCTCGTACTCCACAATCAAAAAGGGTAGTAGAAAGGAAAAATCACACTCTATAAGAAATGAGTAGAACCATGTTAAACGAATAATCAATTCCTTAAAATTTTTGGTGTAATGCGGTCGATACATCAACCTTATATAAGTAATAGAGGTTTCCATTTAGACGTAATTTTAGGAAAAACTCCATACGAGTTTGTTAAGAGGTAGGAAACCAAACCTTAACTATTTTAGAGTATTCGAAAGTAAATGCTTTGTTCTTAATACAAAGGATTACCTCACCAAGTTCGACCCTAAGTCATACGAAGGTGTTTTCCTAGGATATTTGCAAAATAGTAAAGCTTACATAATGCTTAACAAACAAACAATGAAAGTTGAAGAGTCATTAAATGTAACTTTGATTAAACTCTCCCCGACTAATTAACAATCCACCATTAGAAGATGATGAGCTCAGTCGAAGAAGGAGCTACGTCGAAGAAGGAAGCTATTAAGGTTAGTATAGACAAAACCCATAGGCAAATAATCTTGAATGACATTTCATTGTGTGAAAATAAGTCAAATTATAAATAATTAAAGAATCTAAAATATCCCTAGAAAACGTTATTGGTAATCTAAATCAAAGAATCTTAGGTCGCTAAGCTCAGACAAAAGCAATTTTTTTTGCTTTTATATCGACAATAGACATAAAAAATTAATAGAGCCATTAAAAGATTTAAAAAATAGGTAATGGCATGCAAGAGGAACTAAACCAAGTCAAAACAAATGTGTTTGGGAACTAGTCCCAAATCTATGGATATGACCATTTTAGAAAACCAAAATGGCGTATATAGAAATAAAACTCGAATGAAAAATGGATCGTAACTAGACAATAGCTAGGTAGTCGCCCAAGGATATAATTAACAATGAAGGGATTGATTACGACGAAACTTTGCATCCCGTAGACTAGACTAGAGTCCTTAAGAATACTTTTAGCCTTTGCTGCGCACTGACTTTAAGTTATACCAAAGGTGTGAAGATGTGCAATTCCTTATCCATTTTATATTGAGGAGAGTTTACGTGGCACACCTACGGGCTTCATTGAACTTCGCAAAAACCTTATTATGTCTACAAAACTTAAGAAAGCTTTTTATGGGTCATAAAACAAGCCCAAAAGCTGGTTATGATTAATTAAGCCTTTTTATTAAATCATAATTACTCCATGGGGTACTGGTAGATAAACACTTTCACTAAAAAGGAAAGACTCTAATCTCATTATTATCCATAATATATGTTGATGCTTTATATTCGGATCATTTGTCAAGTAATGGTGTGATGACTTTGCCAAGATCATGCATGATGAGTTTGAAATTAGTATGATGGGGGGAACTAAATTTTTTTTAGGATTCAAATTAAAAATTAGATATGGCATATTTTTTAATCAATCAAAATAAATTAAGTTGATCTTAAGAAATTTGACTAGAAGACCTAAGCCAATAAAGACCCCTTTGTCTACGGCGTAGGAAAACCAAATCACGAGAGACGAAGAAGGTGAGTCCGTAGATTAATACCAAATTATAGAGGCATGGTTAGGTAGTTTATTATACTTAACAAAACAAGTTTAGAACAACGATATCATGTGTAGTGTATGCCTTTGTAGCCTGCTTTCAAGATGTCCTAAAACCTCTCACCTATAGAAGCGGTTTTAAACGTATTCTTCTGTTACATTCATGGCACTACGCATTTAGGATTATGGTATCCTAAGGGGTTTCCGGATGGAAAACAATAGTGTATGCGGATTCGAATCTTATGCGGTGGAGATTACGTAGATCGCTGAGACACTAGTGGTGTTTGCACTGTCTTTTGGGATATTGCCTAACATGGTAGGGTTTCCACAAGAAGCAAACCGCTATGCCCATCTCCACAACCGAAGCGTAATATATGTATAGCACCGGAAAGGCTGTCAACAATGCTCTATAGATGAAGCAAGCTCTCGTAGACTATGGCGTTAGGTTAGACGACATTCTAATAATGTGTGATAACAAAGGGGCTATAGACTTAAGTAAGAATCCCGTTCAACACTCACGAACAAAACACATTGAAATTCGTCTCACTTCCTCCCCGATAATGTTCAAAAAGGGAATATTTCTATAGAAAAGGTCAATCGGAAGACAACATAGCCTGATTATCCTAACTAAACCACCTTATACGTGAGCCATTTAATACTTACGTCTAGGTCCTAGGAATGATGAACATAATCGATTAAGGTTTTCAGCATAATAAAAAATCATCAAAATAAAATTGTTTGACAAAAATCCTGTAGGGAAATCTTTTCAAACAGATGGCGGCCCTCTTAATTCATAAAGGGCGGCCCCCTTAATTTTAGGGGTCCGCCCCAGACTTTAAGGGGGACACACCCATTGACATAAAAAATTCTTCTTTTCTGAGTTTAGGCTTCTATTTCACACAAACAAAGATGGGAAAATGTTTATAAACTAACTTCTACTATGCGTTCTATTCTCAATGCATATTCTACATTATACATATATACAATAAATCCCTATCAATTATTTCTAATAAAGTTCTCTCACAAGTAGGGAGCACCATAAAAAATCAAGTTTCATATATGTTAAGGATATGCTTTAAAATTTTTTCAAATATGCATTAATGAATTGCCTTTACTTGTTGTGAAAAGTATATAATTAATATATATATTTATTCGACAATCTTGGTGAACTAATTAAATCAATGAGCATTTGGATTATTTCTTGGCTTTGCATGTCTTAGTGTTGAAATAATCGATACTTCACATTTGTGCATTTAGGCACACACTTGTACTTGCATATAAGTTTAGTTTCATCTTAATACCTTAGCCCTCTTGTCAAGGAAAAATTCGTTGTGCATCATATCTTGTTACTATTTTATATATGTTCTTTATTTTTTTGGTTCTTAATTCATATATGAGTATATGCTAAAATTATGTGAAATAGTTTTGTCCTAACCATTTGTCATACATTTTATTTAATATAATATTTATTATATATATATATATATAGAATGTTGATAATGCTTTAAGTGCTATGTGCTTAAAAAACCTTAATGCCATATAATGATGGAGCTTGCTGCAAAACTAACCACCAAAACAGATCCCTCATCACAAAATTTTTAAGGAAAAATCGAATTTTTGGAAATCTGGGAAATCCCAGTAGGCGGCCCCCTTAATTCATAAAGGGCGGCCCTCTTAATTTTAAGGGGACCGACCCTTAATTAAGGGGACCGGCCGAGGCAAACATGAGGAAAATAGTATTTTTCTTTTCTTTTTGACCAAACACCATCTAGACCTAGCTATTGTTTCCCTAAATTCACAAATATTTCTTGGATTTAATCCTTTGAATGTTCATTTGTCCTAATTTAAACCTTTCCTCTACTATAAATACATCTTCATTCATCATCATTTTTTCACAAATTATCCGCACCAAATGACAATTCCTAACAAACACCACATCCAAACCATCAAGGGTTGCAAATGAGTGTGAAACCATTTGGAGGAAGAGTAACCAAACCTTTGCAACACATCAATGTGCTCAATACAACTTCATCAATATCCAAAAACCACCAATCATCATTCATGAAACCATTCAAAGAAAACAAGTCACTAAATCAGGCATTACCAAATCCTTACATTAAGGACACTCCCACATCCCACATGTTGTCTCACATCTCTACTTTTCCCATCTTACCCATCAACTCAGAATATGCATCCAAATGAATCACTCTCCACACCCTTTCACAATTACCCTACTTTGATGGTCCAATTGATACTCCATCACCTTCACCACCAAATGTTGGTCATCCCATTCCTTGGAATCTTCTTGAGGTACATGGAGATTCATGCTTGTGTTGCATTCACAATCGTACTCTCATATTTGGGTTAAGAGATATTAAACCTCCAAGATATGTTGGCATATATTGAAACTTATGCTTCTCACCAACCACTAACACCATCTCCCACCTCCTCACATCTTAACCAAACTAAACTTACTCTATGATTTAGTTTCTCAAATAATTGTCCATCCACCATTTTGCAAGCAAGTCCTATGGAGCTTTACTAGTTTTAGGACTCTTTGTAGTTTATGTTTTCTTGAATGTTAGCATTTGTTATTTCTTATGTATGCTTGAGTGTGGTTTCACTCTCTATTTTAATTTTAATGGATGATTATTGTTGGTTGCATTCCTATTATGCCATATTTTTCCTTCTTGTTACATGTTAGAAATATTTGTATGTTTCTAACTCGTTTTTGTAGCCAAGAAACCATAGCTCGATTCCTTGGTGCCCTCGAACGGAGGGGGGGGGGAGCACATCAAGGGGGCGAGAATTTATTTCCGTCGATTTTTTAACTAGCAATTCTCGACGATGTCTTTTTGATTCTATAAAAAGGGGGAGAAATGACATGAAACTCACTAAATACTTGTTTAAAAATAATTTTACATTTAATGAGTTTAAATTTTGTAATCATCAAAAAGGGGGAGATTGTTGATAAAATATAATGCCTAAAAACATTACTAATATTTTTTCACATCTTTACGTTTTGATAATCACAAAATATAAAAACGTTCAACGTAAAATTAAACGTAAACAAGTAATTAGTAGTAAATTCTCATTTCAACAAATACATCACTTAAAGGTATGAATAAATAAATGCTTAATGCATTTTATGATCAAAGGAAATTTTTATTCAACCTCACACTTTTATAAAATGTTGTAAACATTTTTAAAACATTACAAAACATTTTCTACAATTAAAAGAAATGTTTTATTCAAAATAAACATTTTGAAATTCAAATTTTCAGACCTAAAACGGCTAGAAAAGTTCTAGAAAATTCCCCCTACACAAAAGACAAACTGGGGAAGCCCTAGTCTTGGGCGGCCCCCTTAAATACACGGTCGGCCCCCTTAAAATTAAGGGGACCACCCACCTATTTAAGGGGACCGCCCCTAGGTAGACGCTCCCTCAGTTTGTCCTATAAATACTGGACTTTTCCCCATAATTTTCTCACCTTTTGCACTCATTCTTTCTGTTCTAAAACAGCCCACACATCTCATCAAAATCCTTTGATCATTTAATCATAAAGCTTTGTTTCTAAGTGATCCAATCTCAATCCTTAGTGTAATAGAAAATATTCATCCTTAAGTGAAGGAAGTTATGTACACATTTATATTTTATTTCACATCTTAATTCATGTCACTACTCTCTCACTCTCAACATGTAAAAGATATTCATTTTAGTGTGTGTATATCACTAAACCTTGTGTACCACTAATAATGAGAGTAATAATTTTGTACACCGATCTCTACTGCCTCTCCACACTTCGCCCGCGCTAATGTTTTCGCTCCACTGATCCTCACTCTCGACTACCCCCGCCCCTTCCAACCGTCCTTCAGATGAAAGTTTGTGCACTCACAATAGTAGCTTTTACGATCTTCGCCTGTATATCCAAGAATATAACTTGTATTAGCTGTTGTGTCAAGTGTAGTGATAGAGTGCTACAAAGCTAGTGCGGTACCACAACCCACATACTATAGATGTGCATAAGCATCTATGATAAGCACACGCTTGACCCGAGGACAATCCCCTCGTGTCTGCTGACTTCAAACCATAAGATAGGAGCCCTCTCCTATGAGTGAAAAGATATAGTAGACCGAAACAAATCGATAAATGTTACCAGCCAGCCTCCCCCCCCCTGAGTGTACCTACGACATAATGATGTGTGTAATAAACTAGAAAGTATACAACTGATGACTGAGAGCCTTATGTGATGTATAGTTGAGTATATAAATCTCTACCCCCATTTAGTTCTCGCGTCCTGCGTGACCCATGTTGAGAGAGATAGATAAAACTCCACTCCTACCAGAGCATACCCTATCTGACTTGTCGATAGGCAAGCTGGCTCGCATCAGTCATTATCGCCAACACGTGTGTGAAGCTAGCGAGCGTAGAGGAACACACTCACCGCGTGACTCGAAACAACGCGTCCACGAGTTAAGGTGCAAGTCAGAGGAAAGTGATGACTGTTATGAGGCGTAGAAGGAAGAGCTGAGAACTCGATATAAACTTACCGAGAATGACAATGAACTATCTGAAATATCATCCACCCTCCAAGGCTGACCATTAGAGGTCTCTGATGATCGCGCGCTACTCTCTGATATCGTGCCACTTCTTCTAGGTATTTGTAGTCCTATAGTCTCCTCCTCTGAAGACTAAATGTACACTACCTGCTATACAACATATCTATTAATTGTCAATGCATGGCATAGTAAGTCCTGAATCCCCCAGCCGATATACTTCGTGCACTTCTAATTATTCCCAGGCTGTTGCGACTCCCCATCCGTGAGACAGCTATGTTCACAGATAAGTAATCCGGCAGTCATAAAGATAGAGAGATGTCCCGATAGAGATAGAGATTGGTTTCGATCCTACATCATGATATAGTCACTGTCTAAGTACCCTCTCAGTGTTGGAGACTTAGAAATGAGTATGTGCCCAATGGATCCTAATCAACCCCACAAGAATTTTTAACCCCTTTCGTTTTCCCCACCCCATCCGCCTAGAGTAGAGAGAAGTTCTCCCACACGTTACAACCGGCCACTGTAGAGTTGAGTGCCTAGTGGAACTACTTAAGGCACGTCATGGAGGGTAATTTGAGTTGATGGAAGGTTGGATTAGAAGTGTGATAGTGGTTGTCGAAATCAAAGTTGCATACTTTAGTCCCCTATTTGATTATGACAAAAAGGGGAAGAAGATTTACAAAGAAGATGTGCAACTTACAGATCCTTGGTGGAATTGCATGGATTAAGGGGAAGTATGTTTCATTCATATATTAACTTCAGGGGAAGTTTGTGCTTATTTGGTTTTGTCATTATCAACTAGGGGAAGATTGTTGGGAAATATATTTTGAGTTGATAAGACAAAACAATGAATGAAAAGGAAACAAGAGGGACTTAAATGACAATTCAAGAATTCTACAAGCTGGTGGAGGATATTATACAAAATGTAAAAGATTCCAAAAGATATGATTCTTGAAGATAAAGATGAAGTTTATTAAAGAATTAAAAGATTTAGTTTCCTTATACAATTATGTTTTCCCTTGTAAATCTAGATGGACTCTAATACATGATTTAGGGGGTTAAACGACCCCGAAAAAGTGTATAAAATGACACCTCATCAAATACCCCTACACTTGGGATTTGCTTGTCCTCAAGCAAATGGGCTTTTCTACCTAGACAATAGCAATATGAGGGTCATTTTACCTACTCTTTAAAAGTATTTTACAACACAACCTTCTAGACCTCGTAATTAAAAGCACAGAAAGTATATACTAGCACCTCACATAAGTGTTTAGGATTCTCTCTTTCACTCGGGTGTATAATAAATTATAACATAATGGGGAAACGGAAAATCAACACTCATTACCTGTCATAGCATATAAATTACCATAGGCTTGGTAAAGGATCAAACCTCCACCGCTAGGCGCAAGCATTATTCATTACTATCTAAGAGGTCTTTTTAAAGGGTTGTGGGGTGTAGGTGTAAGATAACATATAATGGAAACGGAAACGGATGGGATACATTTGGGTGGCTTTGGGTGAATTTGGAGTGGAAGGGTTAGCTAATTATTTACACGAATACACTTTGGTTTGGTTGCTAAGCCAAGACTCGGACGAAGATATACAAACTCTACACAACTCTACATCAATCTCTTTTTTTAATAACATAATACATCATAACATGGGGTTTATAACACGTACCCCTACACTTGAGCTTTTACATGCTCGATATTTACAATCTAACTAATGACCCGATTTGAGGTGGATCAAAATAACATGGAGATCATCTAACAAACGTATGGGGGTATTGACTTAACTTTTCTTCCCCATTCTTCCGCGAAATAAATACTACCATGAATCCCAATCGTCCCAAAACAGTATTTACAAGGATAAGGACTTAGCAACCGTGTACTCAATAATTAACTTGGGTTAAAACAATAATGTACTAAAAATGAGTACATACAAGGTAGGCTAAGGCGATTCGGGTGTAACGATTGGTTTAAGGGGGACAATGATCTTCATTAATAGTCCGGCTTAACCAGAAAATTATAAAAACCGTGAAAAAGGATAGGATCAAAGGGTTATACTAGGGGTATCCTGCACTAAAGATAAGTGCATGGCAAGGGTGTAGGATAGTTACATGATCGATATGACCATCATAACAATTACAGGTTTAAAACATGGGTTAATCCTAGTGCCTCTTATCTAGCAAATCCTAATACTCACTATGCGGTCTCGGGATGCATCACAAGAACAAGTTCTAGAATTTAATATACTACCGGTACACTCATATAATTTAATACCAATACCAATGTTCTAGAAAAGGTGACCAAGATCATACATACACATCCGTAACGACAAAATAGACACATATGTCTGCATTCGAACCTTAACTCGAACAAGCTAAAGGTATAAACTATCTTGGGTATCAATAATGGAAACCTGAATTCCTAAAGATCTAAAGGCGAACCTCACATTTTTAGGGTGGAATTTTGAGGGTTTTTGTGCTAGTCATACACATTCCTATCCATGACACGCTATTAATACTCGGTTTTCGTCGGTATGTGTCATAAAAAAAATTAAATTTGGGTCAAAATTACCTTTTTATGCTATGTTTTAATATATTACCCATCATTTTAAAGAGCAAGCAAATGGAAAATGTAGGAATAGTTTCTAAGGCTTATTTTCTCCCCTACACTTAAGTTGAACATTGTCCCCAATGTTCTATAGTGTAACATTTCTCATTTTCGTGTCATTGTACGACTATATTAATGATCACTATTTATTTTAGTCCGATACGCGCTTACT
>BQNB010160665.1:0-14773 GCA_026074375.1 Tanacetum coccineum
CCATTTTGTTTAACTAACGCACCTGCGGTATTCATGGATCTCATGAACCGTATGTGTAAACCATACTTGGATAAATTTGTGATAGTGTTTATTGATGATATTCTTATCTACTCCCGTAAGAAAGAAGAACACATGGATCACCTGAGAATAATCTTGGAATTACTCAAAAAGGATAAATTATATGCCAAGTTCTCCAAATGTGATTTCTGGATCAGTATCGTGTAATTTCTCAGGCACGTGATTGACAGCCAAGGAATTCACGTTGACCCTGCCAAGATTAAAGCAGTTAAGAATTGGGCATCTCCTACTACACCTATAGAAATACGCCAATTTTTAGGACTCGCCGGCTACTATCAGAGATTTATCAAAGATTATTTGAAGATTGCAAAGTCTTTGACATAATTAACCTAGAAAAACAAGAAGTATATCTAGGGAGAAGACCAAGAGTCAACTTTCCAACTGCCAAAACAAAAATTGTGTGAAGCTCTAATTTTAGCATTACTAGAAGGAAACGATGACTTTGTCGTTTACTGTGATGCATCACATCAAGGTTTGGAAGCGGTGTTAATGCAAAGAGAAAAAGTTATTGCATATGCATCCCAACAATTCAAGCCTCATGAAGAGAACTATACCACATACGACCTCGAATTAGGAGCAGTAGTGTTCGCTCTTAAAATTTGGAGACACAATCTGTATGGCACAAAGTGTACTGTGTTCACTGACCATAAAAGTCTTTAGCATATTCTTGATTAGAAAGAGTTGAACACGAGATGACGTCATTGGCTAGAATTGCCCGCAGATTACGATTGTGAGATTTGTTACCATCCTAGAAAGGCAAATAATATAGCAGATGCCTTAAGCCAGAAGGAACGAATCAAACCACTCCGAGTTAGAGCATTAGTCATGACCCTTCACCCAAAATTACCATCACAAATCCTCGAAACCCAAACCGAGGCGATCAAAGAAAAGAACATCGAAGTTGAGAATTTACGAGGAATGGAGAAAGCGTTTGAAGTACGTCCTGATGGAACCCAATGTATCAAGAATCGAAGTTGGTTACCACTTTTTGGTAATTTGAGGGACTTAATCATGCATGAATCACATAAATTGAAATACTCCATCCACCCAGGTTCTAACAAGATGTATCAAGATCTAAAGAAACTCTATTGGTGGCCTAACATGAAGGAGATCATCGCTGAATATGTTGGTAAGTGTTTAACATGCTCTAGAGTTAAATCAGAATGTCAGAAGCCATCCGGCTTACTAATACAACCAGAGATTCCTACATGGAAATGGGAAAGAATAACGATGGACTTCGTTACAAAACTACCCAAAACATCAAGCGAACATGACACAATTTAGGTCATTATAGACCGCCTTACCAAATCAGCACATTTCATCCCCACCAAAGCAATAGATAGTATGGAAATCCTTACAAGGTTGTATATATAGGAAATAATCTCACGGAATGGAGTGCCGATATCCATCCTATCGGATCGTGACAGTCATTTCACATCCAGATTCTGGCAATCAATGCAGAATGCTTTGGGTACTCAATTAGACATGAGTACAGCATATCATCCCGAGACTGATGGACAAAGTAAAAGAACCATCCAAACACTCGAAGACATGCTTTGAGCCTGTGTCATAGATTTTAGAAAAGGATGGGAGAGACACTTACCACTGGTAGAATTTTCTTACAATAATAGTTACCATGCCTGTATTAAGGCAGCACCATTTAAGGCACTTTACGGTAGAAAGTGTCGATCACCTGTCTACTAGGCCGAAGTTGGAGATGTCCAACTCACGGGACCAGAGATAATCCATGAAACCACCAAAAAGATAGTACAAATCCGACAACGCTTGCAAGCTGCAAGAGACCGGCAAAGGAGTTATGCCAATGTAAGGCGAAAGACTTTGGAATTCCAAGTTGGGGATCGTGTTATGTTGAATGTGTCACCTCAAAAAGGTGTCATCTAATTTGGAAAGCGAGGAAAGCTTAACCCCCGGTATATTGGACCATTTAAGATCCTTAAAAGGGTCGGCCCAGTGGCATACAAACTTGAGCTTCCTGAAGAACTCAGTAACGTCCACAGTACTTTCCACATTTCTAATTTAAAGAAATGCCTATCTGACGAATCCCTCATCATTCCAATGAAAGAGCTTCGGCTCGATGACAAACTCAACTTTGTGGAAGAACCGTGGAAATCATGGATCAAGAAGTTAAGCAACTAAGATAAAGTTGCATCCCTATAGTCAAAGTAAGATGGAACTTTAAAAGAGGACCAGAATTTATGTGGGAACGCGAAGATCAAATTCGTGCCAAGTATCCGCATCTGTTTTCAAACATCACTCCAACATCCAACTAAATCTCGGGATGAGATTTCTTTAAGGTTGGGAGACTATAACAACCCACAATTTTCATCTATATAATTATCCATCTATTAAATTAGATGCAATTTTCATTAGTGTAATTATCCATCTATTAAATTAGATGCAATTTTCATCAGTGTAATTATCCATCTATTAAATTAGATGCAACCATTTTCATGGAAAGATTTTTGCTTTATTCCATCCATAATGTAACGTAACATACATTACAAAAGTAAACGAGCTCATATAACCTACCAATGCTAATTTCATCAACGTTTATAGCAAGTACACATTATAATATGTCAAACAATATGTTTTAAACATCATTTTACCATACGTTATCTATTTAACGTACCATCCATAACGTTTAATATAAAACAGACTTTATAAGTTAAACATTTATATCAAAACCCCGACTATATGTAATATTTACATATAAAATAAATGTACAAGCTTTTAAGGCATGTGTATAAGTGATCAATGCACAAAATTTGAATTACATTTTCCCTCCTAAACCAACGTACAACTCATGTAAGCTTATAGTACAATTCGACTATGCATAGGATTCAAATTGGACTATTTCCCTCCATTTTCTTTCTAGTTTTCATACAACTTGTTGAGCACAAGTTACAAATACATCAAGCATACATTTAAACACCATTTCCCTCCCTAACCCTAACATATACTCGTCTAAAAATCATAAACCCTAACCCTAGCTCGTCTTAACCCTAATCCTAAACCCTAACCCTAGACGAAAACCCTAAAACCCTAAACTAGTTCACCTAGTTTCGAACCAAGCAACCACCCTCCCTCCACCATGATTCACCACCATTCCTACCACCTTTCTAAGCACCTCCATCACCTCCTTGTCACCACCTAGCCACCTTGCACCCCAAGTAAACCTCCTTGTCACCAACCTTGTTAACCGAACCCCTTACCACCTCTTAACACCTTTCAAAGCTACTTTCCTAGCTCTAATAGTCAACCTAGTTATCCCTTGGCCATCACGCCACTCAACTTGGCCACCACTCCACATAACTTGGCCACCACTTCTTCCTTTACCCTATATATACACGCATACATGCACACATTCTTAATTCACCATCCAAACTTAAAACTACCTTAAAACTATGCTCTAGCCATGTCCTAGAAGAGAAGTAAGGAAGATTAAGCTAAGTAGAAGCCATAAAAGAAAAGAAAAGAGGTCCTTGATTCATCTCCTAAATATTTCAGATCATACTCACCCATTTCAACCCATTTCACCATCTTTGATCCATTTCGTGTACTAGTAAGCTTTTCTACTCGTTCAATAAGCTCTTGTTATGTTTAAGATCATGTATAAGCTTTGATATAATCATTTGTTCAAGCTAAACTCTTTTGGAAACCCTAAGTCTACTCGTTTGGTTTTCCTAAACCAAACGCACCTTTAAAAACCCTAAAACCCTTTTCGTAAACCCTAATAAGCTAAAAGCCATAAGCTAATTTTATAAGCTATTCTAATAAGCTAACTTATCACTTTTATAATCATTAAAACTAATCCTAAAAGCCCTAACCCATCGGGTTATTGTTTCTAAACCAAACGTGCCCATTTTGGATTTTTAAGCCCATAAGCTCTTTTCATAAGCTACAAGCTCGTAAAACTTACTTATTTTAGCTTATAGTAATAAGCTATAAGCTGCAAATTGATTTTTAGATCAAAAATACAAGAATTTTGAATTTTGGACTTAAAATGCAAAACGTTTCATGCAAAGGGGTATATATTGTAAATTTTGAAATTATTAAACTTTCAGGCCAAAAATGTAATTATTCTAAAATTAAACTATAGGGGTTTATTTTGCCATATTTTAAAGTTAAGGGTTTAAATGTTTAAAGATATATATAAAGGGATTAATTTTGTAAAAGTTATTATACCAAGGGCATATATTGTCATTTTTGAATTCTCGAGGGTATAAAATGTAATATATTTATATTAATTATATAAATATATTTAAATATTATAGGACTTGATTTTATTAAAGTCCGACATATTTGTCGTTATCATTCGTTGATCGAACACTATAAAATAATTATGTTATGTATTTAACATAATTTATCATCTACTAGCTTTTGAAGAAACATAAAAAGATAAAACCTTATCATTTAATCTATAACGTATCACGTTACTAGGAAATTTCATGTGAGGGGCTTTCATTAGGGTAGACATTTTGACGAGTTACTGGATTTACGATTTAAAGTGTCCTAGCTCCTCAAACATTTACTGCATGACCTTTGGATTATGATAGCCCGAACAGTGATACAATGTTTTCACAAACTAATAAACCAAAATTATTTACGTTAAACTTTATAAAGTTTTGGAATATAATCAATCGAATTAAGACTTGACATATTACCCCAGGTTGCGTGACGAGGCTGTTACTTCCATTTGAATTAAATTTCAAATCAATCAACTACCCTGTTAAGGTGAGTTAATAGTCCCACCTTTATATGTTTTTTAAACCCTGTGGGGGGATACATGCTATAAACCATGAATACAAGTATTTTCCAACTGTATGCTATCTTGATATATTATTGCCTAAGTTTACCTCCTCTGCCAATATCATTTAATCATGAACCATTAATCACTTGCGAGTGAACGCGAATATTATAGATATATCTATCGGGATTGACGAATCCCGTTTGTGTTTACCTGTACATGAGGTAATCAAACGTACTATATTTGAGAATAATAGGTAACTTTGGCAAGTTACCTTTCCAAGAGGACATTTGTTCCTCAATAATGTCACTGAGGTGATTTCCATGTTAACGTGTTGGTGTCATGAGCTTGGGGCAATAATATTGTTTTCCATGATAATTGTAATTGTATAATTATTACCACTTATGATGACTTGTATTCAACCATTTCATTACAAACCTATGAATTTCACTCAACTTTTGTGTTGACCTTTTAAGCATGTTTATCTCAGGTAATTGAGCAACCTATGGCACGGAGTGGCATTGGACTTGAGGACGTCCAAACTTGTTATCATTCAAACTCTATGTTTTCGTATGTATGTTGGGACCTCCTTTTGTAAAACTCTGAAATAATATTGAATGATAACTAAATTTTCCAAAACGTCTCTTTTGAGTCATTTTCTATGATTATGACTGTTGATTCATGAAGTAATACCCCAATTTAGCTTCCGCTGCTATATGTCAAATAAGGGGGTGTTACAGATTGGTATCAAGAGCCGCGGTTATAGAGAACAAGGTTAAAACCTAAACTATAACTAATTATCATCCTATTAAATTAAATGCAATTTTCATCAATGTATATCTACTTATTAAATTAAGTACAACCATTTTCACAGGAATATTTTTTACTTTATTCCACCCATTATATAATGTAACTTACATAATCAAAGTAAACTATCTATGTTTATATCAAGTAAACATCCTAATATGTCAAGTCTATGTTCTAATATCATTTTTTTTACCAAATATGTTATCTATTTAACATACTTTCCATAACGTTATATCAAAACGGACTTTAAACGTTAACGTTTATATCAAAACCCTAACCATATGAAAATTTTCATACAAAATAGATGTACAAGCCTTCAAGGCATGTGTACAAGTGATCAATATATAATATTTGAATTACATTTTATTGTCCAAATCAAAGTACAACTCATTTGAGCTCAATGTACAACACAATAAAACACAAATTCAAATAAGTTCATTTTCCATCCATTTATATTCTAGATTTCGTACAAGCTCTTAGGCATAAGTTACAAACACATAATGCTCAACATATAAACCCTAAATTATCCTAAACCCTAACCCTAACTCGAATTAAACCAAAACCCTAACCCGAAAACCCTAATGACCCGAAACCCTTTAAAACTTATAAAACTAATCCTAAACTAAGCTAGCACCCTTCTACCTTGTCACCACCTAGCCTAACAAATTGTCTAAGCACCTCCATCACCACCTTAGCACACTTGTACCCTAAGTCTCCTTATTAGAGGACCTCGCCCTCTATGACAACGAAAGTTGGAACGATCCAAGGATTTCTCCAAGCTGGTCAAGGCAATCACTTTGCCTCAAGATGTCCCGAGTACATTCGATCGCCGTCTCATTAAGCTCAAAAATCAAGTCCAACGCTTGATGGAAGCTCATCTTGCTCCGACACAACCTACTCAAGTAAACAAAATCACTACCTCATGTAAAATCTGTAGTGGTCCTCACGACACTCAGTATTGCATGGAAGATCCCGAACAAGCCTTTGTTGAATACACATCCTCGCGTACCGATAAAGCGGGAGGTAAGTGGTATACCTTCAAGCCTGAGTAAAACAATCTTGGTGACACCTATAATCCATCATGAAGAAGTCCACCCTAAACCTTAGGTGGAACCCCTAAAAATTTTAAAATAATTTTTTTTTCAAACCCACACTAACCGGTTTTCCAACCCAACAGTTCAAATCCCAAACCGTTTCCTATCAACAACCGTCCTTAAAGCTTAAACAATCAATCAAATCTTGAAGGATTGGTAATCTAATTTCATGCATCTTAAGACGCTAGACTGTCCCAAGTTTGAAGCCAATTTTCAAACAACCGCAAAGTGAGATGAGATTGACACAAAATTAAAGGCCATTACCAATCGAATAGACGAAAACCCTACCTGGCATGCGGTCAAGAACCCAAAACTAAGTCTTCCCCAGTTTTGGTCAGCTCGTTCTACCCAACAATTGATCCCCAATGCTCATCCTCCGTCTACTTCAATCAAGGCTATCAAAAGCACATTCCAGAAAGATAACATTTCCCAGCAACCCTCTGCAAACCGGAAATAGTGATTGAACTGTAACAACCGGAAGAACCTGAACCAACTCTTGAAGATGAATTCCAGGATCTGCATCTTAACCTACCGGTTCTCGAAGTCCTAGCTCATGCTCTAATCTATAACGCTATATTGGATAAATACGTAGAGAGCTTAGAACTAGGCAAAAACAGATCAGCATTTGTCCAAGGTGAAGTACATGTAAAGATGAAAGACCCCGACTATAGACTATTCACTCTACCTTGTAGATTAGGGACTCAAAACCTTTCGACGCCTTGGCCAATCTAGGATCATGCATAAACATAATCCCACTTTACCTCTTTAAAAAGCTTAACATCATACTATTAGAAGAGACATACCATATCTTTGTGTTGGCTGACGGAACCAAATCCTACCCTGTTGGATTATTAAAGACATAGAAGTCCACATAAGGAAACTCATAGTATTAAATAATTTCTACGTAATCAACATGAAGAAGGACACCAAAACCCCTTTGCTAGGAGGAAGAGGATTCCTAGCTACCGCCAATGCGGTTATAGATTATAGGATGGCCAAAATAGCGGTAGGGGAAGGAATCACTAGGTCGGTATTTGGAGTAAAAGGAGTAGACTTAGGTGAGGAGGAAGCACCTTATTGGACCACATTTGGAAAAAGGGAGTCATACAAACCACAACCTGACTCAGATGGAATAGGCGCACGAACCCCTTATTATGTTAGGAAGGACTTCTTAGACTGCCATTTACCCAGAGAATGGGAAACTGCTAGAGATGTCGAGCTCAATCCCTTTAAGGATACCTTAGTGTTTAGGAGGATGGAAGAATTTTTTGGATCCATACTCATTAACCTTAAAAGTAATATGTGGGAATCAGAGGACCTAATTAAAAAACTAATTAACTATGACAAACCACCCAAAAATGAAGATGGAGCATGGCACGCCAAGATTAGACTAATCGACCCAGACGGAGAGGAGTTTACCAAAACCCTACAGTCAATCCCACCACTAGGAAGCTCTCTGAAAGAGAAAGTCTAAAGGAAATCATCGACTTGGACCACTTCTACAACACGTAAGAACGTGTGACTTAGAGTCTAGCTACAAGACTCGTAAAATAAAGAAAAGCGCTTCTTGGGAGGCAACCCAATTTCATTTTTCCCGCACATTAGGAGTGTCATGTGTTTTATTCTTTTCATTTTATTCTATCATGTAATCATGCCTTGTTTTGTTTTTAACCTCGTATTAATCTCAATCAAACGTATTTTGCAAATAATAAGTGTAAGAGAATTTATCCGGTTTTTGAACCAAGTTCAAGCATGTTAAATAAATTGTTTAGATTAATTCACGTCAGTTTCAAGTCATATGAGTAAATTGTCAAATCTCAGGTTTTATGCAGCTATTTGTACAGGAATTAACTTGTGGAATCAAATGCAGGAATTTTTTCATCGAAAACAAGAATTTCATTTTCACAGAAACTGGAGACGGCGTCACAATTTACACGCAACGCCGTCACCATGATACGTGTGACGGCGTCAGGATTTTCCTGACGTTGTCAAACGCCTAGGTTCAGAAAACTTAAAGTTTTTAATTATTTTGAATTAAAAATCTGCATAAACATTTAAATATTTGTACTACTTTGTTATAACACCTGCATAGACCAATGATGTTTGAACAATTCTCTCATCCTATCTTTACTGCTTTATCGAGTCAAACCCTAAATTCATATTGTATATTTGTATATCGCACATTTTATGCTTTGGTATAAGTTTTCTTTGTCTTTGATTACAGGTTATATTTGATGAGAAGAAGCTTGGAAGTTCTTAGGAAGTTTCATTGGACATTCTTGACGGGTTGATTTAACTAGTTACGGCTTGTTTCTTCTACATTATTAAGAAAACCAAGGGTTAGTACTAGTTTATTTTCCTTGTTTTCTTTTCCCTGTTATTCATTTTCAAGGTTCCTTTTATAGGAACATTTAGGGACATTGTTCAACTTAAGTGTAGGGGGAAATAAGCCTTAGAAACTATTCTTTCATTTACTCTTGCTTTATCCTTAAACGAGGGGTATATATATCAATACTTTAGCATATAGAGGTGATTTTAACCCATATTTTAAAATTTTTTATGACACATACGAACTGAAAAAGAAACCAAGTATTATAGCGTCTTATGATAGTAATTTATATTACTAGCACAAAAATCCTCAAATTCCACCCCCAAATTGTGAGGTTCGCCCTTAGATATTATACATTTAGCTTGTTCGAGTTAAGGAGTGAGCAATCATGTGTGTCTATTCTGGCATTACAGATGTGTATGTGTGGTTTTGTTGCCTTTTCGAGAACATTGGTATTGGTTAATTTAGGATTATGAGAGTGTACCGGTAGTATATTAAATTCTTGAACTTGTTTTGTGATGCATCCCGAGACCACATAGTAAGTATTAGGATTTGCTTGATAAGAGGCATTAGGATTAACCCATGTTTTAAACCTGTAATTGTTATGATGGTCACACCGATCATGTAACTATCCCACACCCTTGCCATGCACTCATTTTTAGTATAGGATACCCCTAGTACAACCCTCCGACCCTATCCTTGTTTACGGTTCTCATGATTTTCTGGTTAAGCTGGACTATTAATGAAGAGCATTGTCACCCTTAAACCAATCGTTACACCTAAATCGCCTTATCCCACCTTGTATGTACTCATTTTTAGTACATTAGTGTTTTAACCTAAGTTAATTATTTAAGTACACGGTTGTTGTAACATTTCACATTTTCAGGTCATTTCCCGACTCAATTATTTTCATTATTTATTTTTAGGGTTTTACGCGTCCGCTTTTAATTATTATCTTATAGTTAAATCGCGTAAACTAAAAATCATCATCCAACGTAAACGGACACCAAACAAGTTAAAGTTTACATCAAGCAAGTGTTATATGATTATTAAGAATATAATTTATAACCTTTCATATTTTATTTTTAGTGGTTACGTAAAACGCTTACGTTTCGTAATAAAATACATTTAGACATACCCGGGAAATACCTAGACTTATCTAGACTCAAACCAATACCCACTTTTATTCCCTAAACACAAAAATTGTATAATTTTTATGTCATTAAGCCTATAGGGGCCGGTTATAATTAAACATAACATAAACATAAGGCAAACATTATATACTTTTAGTTATTAACCAACTTAAGTACATAGAAGCTCATATATCTAAACATTGTCTAATCATGTGTACCCTAACTCAAATCCTAGGCGTCCAATGGTGTGGAAAAGAGCAAAAATCACTTACATACCCTTACAACATGTACCCTTAACCCATAACATACCATAGTTAGTTTAAGGATGAATGTTTAGTTAGTTTAAGTTAGTTTAAGGATAAGAAAAATTAAACACTAACACACTTTGCCTGTTTTTCCTTTCATTTCACATGGAGCAACAAGGACCATTGTGAATAACACAATTCTTGCTAAACATCTTGTACAACATAGGATTAGTTAAGGCAATGTACTTAACAAATCTTATACAAGATTTGTATCTTGTGTTTCCCTCTCTTTAGCCAACTCGTCACCCATACATACAACCTAACAAATCTTGCATAATCTTGTACATCACCAAATTCATTAATACTTGTACTTAAACAGGCTTAAACTTCCCTAAAAACCACCTAAGCATGTACTTAAACTACTACTCCTCTCTAGCAAAGGAGACATGGTTTTGGGAAGTGGTATAGAGATATTTTCTCTATAAATTTGTCCTTGTTTTCGGGTCATACCACAGCCAAGACACAACTTGCAAAAACACAACACCACAACTCACAAACACCACAACTCACTCACATATTTAACAACACTCTAGCAAAAAAATGATCTTTGTCCTTGTTTTCGGGTCATACCACAGCCAAGACACAACTTGCAAAAACACAACACCACAACTCACAAACAAAGGGTCTAAGGTATAGCCTAGTGATCTATAAGCTAGAGTTATACGTTTAAGGGTTTGAAAACAAGGAGGATTTGGGTTTAAGCTAGGACTTAGGCTATACCATTCAGGTTTATTACTACACCACACGACACTACCCTACAAGAAGCTAGGACCCTTGTAAGTGTCTTAGCTTGTGTTCATACTTAAGTTTCATGTTTGCTTCATGTGTCATAAGGCATGGTTATTATGTGTTAACAAGCTAAACATGGGTCGTGCCTAGCATGACACAACCCATGTCCACGTCATATAAAATACAACATATATAGACTTGTGTGGTGAACCAAAAGCCATAAGGCACATAACAAAGATCTTGTGTATAAGCATGAATGTTTAAACATGACATTCACACGTAAAATATTTAGCCAAGAGGTTTGATAACTCGTTTGGAAACGAAAACACTTTCATGTCACGTATCATAATACTTAACAACTCGTCTTGCTCAATAAAGGATGTGTACACTATAGTATATGCGAACTAGGGTTGTTTGGGATATGTCGAAATAAGTTAGCAAGACCATAGTCGCGTCTTGTGTCCAACACGAGCTCAAACAAACTCTAACGAATTTGTTAACTCACTGATGGGTTGTATGATACGAGCTAAGTTAGAAGTTAATACTACCAGGCTTAAAAAGTTAGTACTGCTAGCAGAAGTTAGTACTGCTAGTAGAGTTAGTATTGCTAGCAGAAGTTAGTACTGCTAGCAGAGTTAGTACTGCTAGCAGAGTTGGTACTGCTAGCATATTGTTAATCAGTTTGCTAAGTATCATTGTAAGACTCTTATGGGATGAGTATAGCTACATCAATTTGCTTAAACATAGGACAAGGATGCTTAACATGCTAAACAAGTTACAAAAAAAACCCTAACGCAACACTAGTGGATTTAACGAGCCACTATCAGGCTCAACAGCCCATGACGAGTGCTTATGCGGGCCAGCAGCTTATTTATAAGCTAAGGCAGAACCTATGGGCTTATTAAATACCCTAAATGCTTATAGGCCTATGTTAGATAAGCCCACACCCTCAAAACCCTTACCCGGTCCTTAATGGGCCTAAAAGCCCATTACCGTGACTTATTGGCTTATGGGATAAGCCAATATGGTGAAACAGCTTATCTAAGTTTGCAACACTTATTTGAGGCAAAAAACCATAAACTATAATAGTTGGAAACCCTTAATGGGCCAAATGTAAACTTTCGGGTTAGAGTTAATGGGCCACGAGCCTAACAGACTCGAATAAGCTCATCCGAGCTTATTATTAAGCCAAACAGTTTATATAGCTTATGCAAGGCTATTGAAGGCTTTTGTCACTTCTTAAATCTTAATTGGACTTAAAATGCAACTTTTGCAAGTAGGGGACTAAAAGTGTAAAAATAGAAACTTGAGGGTATAAACTGGCAAATCAGTTTTTGTTTTTAAGGGACTGTTTTTGACATTCCTGAACTTAAGGGACTGTTTGGAACTCATAAGAACCTAAAATGTAATATTTGTAAAATAGAGGGACTAAACGTAGCAACATGGAAACTTAGGGGTGTAAACGGTAAATATTCTGTTTTTAAGTAAAGGGACTGTTTTTACCACTAATGAAAACCTAAGGGTATCTTATATAATTAAGTGATTTAAATGAACACTCATGGACTGGTGTAACAGCAGTGAACCAACGGATGCCACTATACCATGTGGGCTTTAGGATTGTTTGGCAGTTAGAAAACATCATCACAAGGGACAATGTTGCCAATTGATATTGCTATTCATCAATGTCGAGCTTTAGTGTCATGAGCTTAGGGAATCGTAATTACACTTTGTGATGTTTGCATCTGTTGCATTATCATACACTCTGAAAAATCTTGCGGTTCCTAATTATATATAAATAAACTTAGGAATTACACCAACTTTATGTTGATGTTTTAAAGGCATGTTTTTTCAGGTCAATGAGCTAGGAGGTGCTAAGGATACATGGGGATACACTTTTAGGGAATTATGCATAAAAGATATTGGAGTCATTACATCTTAGGATTTGTGTTATCTGGATTCTAAAATCTTTGTTGATCAAATGTTGACAAATTTTAAGTGGTTGCGCTTGTGTATTAAATAATTTCAATAAATCAATGTATCGTATTTTAAAACAACTCTTTTAGAAGTCATTTCATATCTATTGTTATTGATCTATAAGTACCGCTCCCGGACTCATTTATTCCGCTGCTGCTTGATGCGGACCCAATTAATTTGGATGAGTGGTTGGTTCGTGTGTTTTACAGATTGGATATATCAAGAGAGCAAGGTATATTAAGAGCCAAGGTTATAGAGAACCAGGTCAAATGTTTTTACTTGGACTATAACCGTTTTCAAACATTGCATCATACAAAGGGATTTTCATGGGACATTCATACATTACTTGTTGCATTAGTTGAGTATACTAGATGCTGCATGGTTCACATATGTGTTTATAATATATTAAGTATATTATTATGGGTCTTATATGTGTACTAATGTAAACTCTGTTTGAGTGTTACAAATCCTATCATGTCTTCTTCATCCATAGTCACCTACACATCTGTCTACACTGATTCCGAGCTAGGGAGAGTCTTTTGTGGAGCTGTCTGGTGAAGGTTCTCCATGAGTCATCATATACGGATACGATGGACTCCCCATGCAGTCGGTAGCCCCACCATTTCCGGACTATGTGCCAGGACCTGAGCACCCACCGTCTCCCGATTACGTGCATGGTCCTGAGCACCTACCTTCACCTGTTGAGGTACCATACTTACCTAAGGCTGAGTACCCCGAGTACTTAGTGACATCTGATGCTGAGGTACCCTTAGAGGACCAGCCTCTACATGCTGATGCCTCACCTACCACCTTGTCGCCAGGCTATGTGGCAGACTTCGATCCGGAGGAGGATCCGGAGGAGGATCCGGAGGAGGATCCAGAGGAGGATCCGGAGGAGGACCTCGAGGAGGATCATGCTGATTATCCCGCTGACGAAGGGGATGATGACGATGAGCCCTCTGATGACGATGATGATGATGATACTGATGACGAGGATGAGGATCCTTTTGAGGACGAGGATGATGACGAGGAGGAGGAGCACCTAGCTCCGGCCGACTTTTCTGCTATACCCGTTGTCGACCCTGTTCCCTTAGTTGGGGACACAGAGGCATTTGAGACTGATGAGTCTGCACCTACACCCAGATCACCTCAGACTAAGGTCCCCTTTGCTCAAACACGTCTCCGTAGGGCACGCAAGACTGTCAAACTTGAGCCACCTATGTCACCATCCACGGAGTCACGCATTGCTGAGTATGCTGCCGCACCTGCACCACCATCACCATCACCATCTCCACTATCACCTTGGTCACCTCCACTACCTCATATTCCCTCACCACCACTACCACCTCCACCATCATCACTATATTTACCACCACCTATACCCACATCATTACCATTACTAGGGGTGAGCACTTCGGACCGTTGACCGGACCAGACCGGAAAACCAAACCGAACCGGACCGAATAGACCAGACCAAACATATTTTGGTCTGGTCCGCAGTCTATGCTTTTTGTTAAATTCAGTCCGCAGTCCGGTCCGGTCTTACAAAAAACCTG
>BQNB010160668.1:0-13349 GCA_026074375.1 Tanacetum coccineum
TTTTGGCAAGTTGTGTTTTGTCAAGATCAGCCTGCGTTTTGCTACCAAGAAGACATATTTTCATTGTTTTATGAAAATAAACTATGGAAAAATTTCTAGAAACATTGCGTTTTGTTTAAGAGTTGAGCATTGCGCTTTGTCTCGGTTGCGTTTTGCTGACTGCTGCGTTTTGCTAAACCACAACGCAAACTGAGTCAACTTGGTATTTACCGAGTTGACCCGGTCAACTCTAATGAGTCAGACCGAACCGACAATTACCGAGTCACCGAGTCAAGCTCAATGACAACGAAAGATAAGAAAGACTCGATGCCAACACTTAACAACATCAACAACAACCAGTACAATAACATCAATAACATCCAACACCATCAAAGCCTCACCAAAGCCGAATCAAATCCAGATCTAACCTAGCCTCATCGTCACAAATATCATAACCAACCATCAACTCCACATCTTATAAATCCCTTCGTCTCACAATATCCCATCTACAATCATTCAAGACTCGAAACATGATGACAAGATCTCAGATTCAATTAATTTCAATTCGTGTGTTTCATTAATTCAAGACTCTTAAAAGATCAAAAAACACGAAACCAATAATCATCATGGATCTCTGTTGGGCTAAACCCATTTGATATACGAAGTTAAAGAGACATATAACAAATATGTTATTGTCCATATTTGTTTCGTTTCAAGACACAGAACAAATAACACACCTACCCGAGACCACATTCGAATGGTCTTGAAGCTCGTTCGTCTTGTCATAGCGGGATTCTGAATTAAAGATTAAAAAGGGTGTTTGTTATTCGTCTATCTGGGTTGCCACAGTATGAATGTGTTGAGAAGATGTGTCTGATTGAAGTTGAATGGGAGAGGAGTAGATCAATCTCTTTTATATCGAGTGAGATGATTTATCCAGATGTGGGAGAGACAATGTGTGACTGCGATTGATATTAGGGTTATGTGTGAGATTAGGTTAAATTTACCTAAATATATTGAATGAATAGATATAAGTGCATCAATTTTTCAAAGTGGGCCGGTTAAATGGTTTTGACACCCGGATTGGTTGAATTCATCATTGTGGGCCGAATGAAAAGTGATGACCATTGAATGGGCCGAGTATTTTCAAAAAGGTGGGCCGGATTTTTAATGGAGTTGGGCTAGACTGAATTGTTGATGTTAATTTGGGCTGGATTTTTTTAATCCGAAAGTTATTAGTTTTAAGCTAGTAATTTTTTTTTGGATTAAGACGAGCATGAAAAATGCTATCATGACAAGTTGAGCTAGACAATGTTTTTCCGTTGACGACATTCAAAAATAACATTTGTCTAGTTTAACGACATTCTTGAACAACAACACAACAAACATGATACATAACGCTAAAAAGATTCTGAAGAGATTCGATAAATGACAAACGGCTAGAGATTCGGATTACGATGACATGTGATCACGGAGTTGATTTTGTATCCCTTATTTGAGATTGAAGTTAGATTTCACGAAGGCGTCTACTTATTTCATCATCGAGACTTTCTTTTATTTTTTATCGATTGATGACTTGCTTGAACGTATACAGCTTATGATTAAGACTTGAATTATCTAGTTACCAGCAGTCAGGGGTGGTTGGTTGCAGACCTGGATAACTATCACTTAAAGGAGTTACGTTGTAGTACTCAGTGTCACACGCAGAAGTCGATGTGGATAATTTCAAGAGGTGTTGTACTTCTTATACTTATGCGGTAGGGTATAGAGTACGTATAGATTTAATCTTGCACCGTTCTTCAATCACAACAGTGCAAGCTTAAGTAACAAATTTGGGGGATTTCACTTCATTTTCAAGTTTGGTATATCGGGTTTACTTCACAAGTGATCACAACAATAGCCGACAGAATTCGAGGTTGGTAAAGTTAGCCAAAGAGTTTAATGGTTGAGATGTAATCAGCAATTCTCACTGCATTTCAAGACAAAGGTACTTCACAGTCTAAGCCAAATTCTCAAGGTTCTTCAACGACATTCATATACAAGACCTTGATTATACCAAGTTTTCTTGATTCTTGCTTCATCTCCTCTACGGTTTCTGAAGACAAGAGGGTAATGCTTTGTTTGGACTTCAAGATTTGTGCTTAAGACAAGAACTTCTCGAGTATATGTGCGTACACGACAATGATGCTTCCGAGAGTTCAAAACCATCATGGGGGAAAATGTGTACATTCGAGACTTAGTTGACTTTGATGTTACCATGTCAACTTCCAGGAGGAAGTAATGTATACTACTTTACTTGGCATGATTTATGAAGTATACTGTATATGTGAGAAGAATTGATGCTGATTTCTCGCATGCACCCTCGAACGAATATTCACCAAGCCCTAATGATAAGAAGCAGTGGTCGTTGGTGTGGTTTGACTTCTATAAATTTCCGATGTGCACGTCGATGACAAGTAGAAGATTGTTTAAGCTACAACAAAGTTTCAGAATCTGCTTAAGATAGGGATGTTGGTTTGGGGGGAAGCTGATTTAGAAACTTTGCCAAAAAGGAGTCTATGAAGAAAGCTTTTCAAGACATGCTGCATGAATTGGGGGAAGTTAATCCAGTTCATACATACTACAATGGTTCCTGTACAAGTAAAAACAATGAAGATCCAAGCTGGAGTACAAGTTTCAAGACAAGGAGAACTCAGAAGACATCTTCAGCTTTGGAAGTGCTTTGGAAGACTTTATTTTATTGTAATTGTACTTGATAGGAACATTGTAAGTAATTCCATATGTGTCCACATATTGGGGGAAGATTGTTAGCCTTAAAATATGGTGACAAACACGGAATTACATTAGTTTATTTATAGCGTGTCACATAGGGACTAATAATGACTAGTTATAATAGTTATGTGGCACTAGGACTAGAAATACCCCCTCCATACTGGAGGGGTGAAGCTCACTTTTGTAAAGGTGTAAGTATATGTGTTTTCTTTGTAACACATACACTCTTCCTATCTCTTTAACCTTTCAACTCTAATAAAATGGCTATTCATTTATTTCACTTTATCCAACCTCCAGATCAGTTTTAATCCCTGATATTACATGTCATTTATATTCTACATAGTTGCCTTGATATTATAATCAGCTTGAAGTGCTTCAGTAGCAGATAACTCAGAATATTTCTTTGGCCTTGTCACTCTATTTTCTTCAATTGAAGGCCAAATGAGTGGACCATTTTCAACAGATTCAAGGATCATTCGTCCATGTTGTCTATTCATCATGTATAACTCCTATATGCTTTTCCAAGAGTCATACATATCCTTTTCCAACATAGGTGGATGATTGTCGGCACCCGAAAGAATCACTTTGTCAGCAAGAGTCGTCATTGAGAAATGTGTATGTTAAATGATTACTTGGTTTATCGGACGGTGGTAGAAAGTAATTGTGTTTAATTAAGTTGTCTTTTAAGTGTTTTAATTAATGAAACTACACGGGATTTTACAATTCTTGACAAAAACAGGAAAACAATTGAATGTTTCACAGGATTTTACAAGTCAACGAAATAAACCATATAATTTTGAAATATTGAGTTGTTCAGTTTCCCTTAAAGGAAGTTGTTCGGTTCCAATAGAGTTCGGGTTATTCGGTTCTAACTGAAGTTAGGTTGTTCGGTTTCAACTGTGGTCGAGTTGTTTGGTTTCCACTTAATTAAAGTTGTTCGGTTTCAACTGTGGTCGAGTTGTTCGGTTTCCACTTCAGTTAGGTTGTTCGGTTTCGACTAAATGGAGTTGTTCAGTTTCAACTGAGATTTAAGTTGTTCGATTTCCTCTTAAGACAAGTTGTTCGGTTTCAATACAAAACAAGTTGTTCGACTCAGTTGTTCGACTTCGAGTTTTTCGACTTAGTTGTTCGACTTGAGTTGTTCGACTCAGTTGTTCGACTTGAGTTGTTTGACTCAGTTGTTCGACTTCCACCACTACAAAACCTAAAAACTTAAAAACACAAAAAGACATCTTTTTGATGATTGTTTTGCAAAAATACTTGTACAACTAGTGTTACTAAACCTATAGGAACAAGAAAAATGAAAACTTTAAGGTTTTAAAGCCAAAAAATTTAAAATCAAGATTTTGCTCTTTATAAGATTTTCGAACACAAAAATGATATTTTTCTAGATTCTAAGCTTGTACACCTATATCATAAAGATACTAGATCAGATTTACCAAGTTAAATAATCCTTTAGTGTAAATAATAGCTTTGGAATCAAAAGAAAAGAAAAAATAAAGGACGATTTTGCAAAAAACGAACCAACAAAAAGTTCTCTCGCTACGCAGTGAGATCACATGACAGAGTGATAGGAGTGACCTGATGTCACATTTTTGCGCGTGAATAATGACTACGATTCGCTAATAAGAACTATCTGTGAGATGTCACTTAGTTGACCACAAGGACACTCATCTAATGTCTAATGCGGCTATGCACCGCTGATTCACTAATCCACACCTCGGTGTGACACAGTATGTTAGAGAACACAACACAGTTCGCGATAGTACACAACGAGTATAGGAGACTAAGAAGAGACACGATTGAGGTTATATCACAATCGACGAACTTGATATCTGAATCAAATTGATGACACGTCTCTAGATATCTGGGGGCGATGAGCTCTAGAACAACTAGAAGCAGAAACAAAACATAAGAAATGTGTGTCATACAACAAGGATAGCTTATCAAGTGAAAAAGATCTACAACCAGAACCCTCCTAGTACTCTGTCCTTGCGCCACACAAGGAGCACATATAATAGGGGGACTCTGGGTTATGGAGTAATTGGGAGGGTTTGTGTAAATGGAAGATAATGGGGTGAACAGACATCAACACAAACACTCACAGTGTACCCTCGGGAGGCAATCTCATCAATATCAGTTAGGTCGGGACAGTTTACCACTGAAACGACTGCTATATATGACGCACGCTCACAGACTATACTCGTCTACACTCTACACCACGGAGTTACAGGAGTTTAAAGTTAGACACACAAGTTACGTGTGAGTGCTTTCCGGAAGTCTAGGCGATCAATACTGAGTGCGAGAGAGCGTATCATTAGAGGGACGAGAGCTATAGGTGGCCGTTACGCACTCTCTGCAGGAGCGATGTACAGATGACCCGGAGCCTGCTGCTGGTGACACTACTCACCCAGAAGTCGTACGACGTGCCGCGGATCTTGGATGAGCACTACTTCTCACAGCAGGTTCCTTTCACTCTATTACTATACTGATGAAGACACTACAAGACGCAGTGTTCACGCGCAATGATGCTTAGTAGAGCACGCCTGTGAACACAAGGCGCGTGAACAAAGAGCTTGTCTCCAGTGAGCATAACCAAGTGCATGTGCGAAGTAGTAAGGGATATGTTGATTAGAGTGTATCGATCGAGAGGTGCATGAGATTTGCATTAAAGTGTAGCTGATTCACTCTTAGTAGCACACAATAGCCCTGGCAGCGTAGCACTCTTTATATATGGTTCTGTCGGTGTTAAGGCTCACCTCATAGTCATTCTTGTTACACAGTTCGACTCTATATCTTGATAATATCTTCGACTACCACTTGGATCTCGCACACGGCGTAGTGAGTTCTCTTCGTGTACGAGCACACTTGACTGATTTAGGTAAGTTGTATATCAGACTTCTTCCGCAGCGCCGCGAGAGCATCGAGGAGATGATCCGCTGGTTGTCCTGTGAGCCAGATCTTGCTCATTATTCAGACATTCGATAAAAATGCATACTTATGTATGAGTGTAATGTGCTCATCTGTTAATAGAATCTTTTATGTGTGTAGTAGAGCAACTATTGAGAGCACTTTAACATTTATCTATACAGATCATGCCTATGACCGAACACATATAGTAATTTATACAAATGGACTCCTCATATGAGGCTATGTATGAGTGATAAGTGAGAGTGTACTCTCGGTGTACAGATTAGAATAGAGGCTCAAGTTGAAATATAGAGTTTTTCTTGCTCCACCGGAATCACTATGATGTGTAATCGTATGTACGAGAAATCTTCGTATTCTTTGGGGATTAGATCCTTGATTTTGTGGTGACGAAAGCAACAATGACACGGTCTCGATAAACACAATATCGTGCACCAAAAGCAAAGATTGCTGAAAGATGTCATGTCTTTTTGGCACAATGTTACCATAAGAAGCTAAAGACAAGTTAGAAGGACAAGCAAACTTGAAGACTAAACCAATTGTTCACGCAGACTTTCCCGAAGTAATTTCCTGAGGAATTCGGTATTCCACCAACCCGAAAAGTGGAATTTCAAATCGATTTAGTACCTGGTGCTGCACCTGTAGCACGGGCGCCTTATCGATTGGCTCCGTCTGAGATGAAAGAATTGTCGGATCAACTGCAGGAACTTTCTGACAAAGGCTTTATATATAATCCCAGTTCCTCCACACTTGGTGATCCTCCGGTCTTGTTTTCAAGAAGGAGGCTGGATCATCCGGATGAGCATCGATTACCAGAATTAAATAAGCTAACGGTGAAGAACCGTTATCCGCTTCCAAGAATTGATGATTTATTCGATCAACTTCAAGGGTCGAGTGTCTACTCGAAGATCGACCTGAGATCGGGTTATCACCAACTGAGAGTTCGTGAAGAAGATATCTCGAAGACCGCATTCAGAACTCGATATGGACATTATGAATTTCAAGTTATGCCGTTTGGTTTGACTAACGCACCGACTGTATTTATGGATCTTTCCTTAGAATCGAGTGTGCAAGTCCCCCATACTAGGAAAAATTCATGAATTTACTTTATTGTGCGAGAGTGCGAGCGAATTACTTTCATCTATTCAAAGACCAAGCAAGAGCACGAAGAGCATCTCAAGTTAATCTTGGAATTGCTTAAGAAGGAAGAGTTATATGCAAAATTTTCTAAGTGTGAATTTTGGATTCCCAAAGTACAGTTCCTCGGTCACGTGATTGACAGTAAGGGCATTCACGTAGATCCTGTCAAGATCGAGTCTATTAACGATGGGCAAACGCCTAAGACTACAACGAGATATATCATCTTTTTAGGTCTGGCCAGTTATTAACGAAGATTCGATTGAAGGATTCTTAAAGATGGGAGGGGGCGCCAAATCAATGACCAAGCAAACCCAGAAGACGGTAACGTTTGATGTGTGACAACAAGAAGCAGCTTTCCTACTATTGAAAGACAAGTATTTGCAGTGCATCTATCTTGTCTTTCACCTGAAGGAAGCTGAGAACTATTTATTGTTTATTGCAATGCTTCCACCTAAAGATTAGTTTTGTCTTACTGCAAAATGAGAAGTTGATTGCTTACGCATCAACGACAACTAAAAATCCACGAGAATAACTACACCACCCATGGGACCTTGGAGTTAGGAGCAGTAGTGTTTGCTCTAAAGATTTGGAGGCACTATCTGTATGGAACGAAGTGTATCGTGTTCACTGATCACAAAATTTTACAACACATCCTTGATCAGAAGGAGTTGAACATGAGACAACATTGTTGGTTGGAATTACTCAGTGATTACGATTGTGAGATTCGTTGTCACCCGGGGAAAGCAAATGTAGTGGCTGACGCTTTAAGCAGGAAAGAACGAATTAAGCCATTATGGGTTCGAGCCTTAGTGATGATTATTGGCTTGGATCTTCCCAAGCAAATTTTAGAAGCTCAGACTGAGCCAAGAAAACCAGAAAACCTTGACGCTGAAGATGTGGGATGTATGTTGATTGAAAATTTAAGGGAATCAAACAAACCCGGGAAGGAAAAGTTGGAACCACGTGCTGACGGAACGCTGTGTTTGAATAACAAGAGTTGGTTGCCGTGCTATGGTGACCTAAGGACGTTGATTATGCATGAGTCCTAAAAGTCAAAATATTCTGTTCATCCGGTTTCCGACAAGATGTATCAAGACATGAAGAAATTATACTGGTGGCCCAACATGAAAGCCGATATTGCCACTTATGTTAGCAAGTGTTTGACATGCCTAAAGGTCAAAGCTGAACACCAAAAACCATCTGGTTTGTTGGTGCAACCTGAGATTCCTCAGTGGAAGTGGGACAATATCACCATGGATTTCATCACCAAGCTCCCAAGGACGTCAAGTGGTTATGATACCATTTGGGTAGTTGTAGATCGACTTACCAAGTCCGCACACTTCTTACCGATGAGGGAAAATGACCCAATGGACAAATTAACAAGACTGTACATGAAAGAAGTAGTCACGAGACATGGAATACCAGTCTCAATCATTTGTGACCGTGACGGTAGATTTACGTCACAGTTCTGGAGGTCATTTCAGAAGGGATTGGGTACTCGTTTATATATGAGTACTACATACCATCCGCAGACCGATGGACAAAGCGAAAGAACCATTCAGACACTAGAAGATATGTTACGCGCTTGCATGATAGACTTTGGAAATGGTTGGGATAGATACTTACCGCTAATCGAATTTTCATACAACAACAGTTATCATACAAGCATTAAAGTTGCTCCCTTTAAGGCATTTTATGGTCAGAAGTGTCGATCACCTGTTTGCTGGGCCGAGGTCGGAGACACTCAACTCATCGGTCCAGAAATCATCCATGAGACAACTGAGAAGATTGTTCAGATCAAGCAAATAATTCAAGCCGCTCGTGATTGCCAGAAGAGTTACGCCGATGTGAGGCGTAACCCTTTAGAATTTCAAGAAGGCGACAGAGTCATGTTGAAGGTATCACCTTAGAAAGGGGTTATCCGTTTTGGCAAATGGGAGAAGTTAAACCCGAGGTATATTTGGCTTTCAAGGTGTTAGCCAAAGTGGGAACCGTTGCTTACAGACTCGAACTTCCTCAACAACTAAGCAGGGTTCACAGTACGTTTCATGTATCCAATTTAAAGAAGTGTTATCCGACGAGCCAGTTGAAGAAATACACATTGAGTAACTGCACTTCGTTTGAAGAACAAGTGAGATTATGGATCGGAATTCAAGCGATTTTTAAACAAAAGCCTCCCCCCTCCGCCAAAACCACTCATTCCCGAACCCAAGGTTCGATGGAACTCTAGGAGAGTCCTTAGTTCACATGGGAACGTGAAGATCAATTTCAGAAGAAGTATCCGCATCTCTTCACAAAGACCGCACCCTTGACAAGTGCCACATCTTGAGCTTTGCGGACAAGGCTCTTTTAACGAGGAAAGATTGTAACAATCCGTTATTTCAGGTCATTTTACGACTCAATACTTTCCATTATTTATTTTTAGGGTTTTACGCGTTTGCTTTTAATTTACATCGTTTAGTTACATCGCGAAAACTAAAAATCAACATTCAACGTAAACAGACATCAAACAAGTAAAAGTTTATGTCAAGCAAGTGTTATATAACTATTACGAGGATAATTTATAATTTTTCAATAATTTTATTTTTTATGGTTATCGTAAAGTCGTTTACGGTCGCGTAATAAAATACATTTAGGGCCATACCCGGAAGCACATATACCTATCTATACTCAAACAAATACCCACTTTTATACCCAATACACAAAAATTTAATAATTCCCTACCTTATACTAAGCTATGGCCGGATACAAGTAATAAAACACAAGACCAATTCAAATTTTCACTTCTAATATTAAGCGCATGTTTAAACCTCCACTAAAGTCACATCCCTCCTCCTAGGGAGGAGGAAAGCACCTTACACCCTTGTACCATTACCACTAAACTCCCTTGTTTTGAAAATGGTTTGAGAAATACTTATAGTATTTAAGGATGTACCATGCAAGACTTACACACCAATAAATGTCACAAGTAACAAATCAATTTCCTCTCTTGTTATCACTAAAGCTCCACGGCTCAAATTGGGTTTTATAGGTATCAATAGCTCGAATATAGCAAGGTTTTTAATCATACACATGTGATAGGGTTCATATCTAAGGTGTTTTGCAAGTGGTTTGAAGCTTGGTGTTAGTTTAGCAGGTTTTTTACAAGAAGAAAGTTTGGGTTTTTGCAAGAAGATTAGGGTTTTCTTAAAATTATTTAGGGCTAAATACTTGTAGTTGATTTGGTTATCATCTTCATACATCTTCATTGAGGTCTAAACATAACCCTAATCTTTCTAATTATTCAATTTCATATTTTATATCTGTTATTAATTAAATACACCACCTAGGTTTGTTTTTATGGTTATAAAATAGTAACAAGCATGTAATGGATTTGACCCATATTAATCAATGGTGAAAATAAATTTGAAAAAAGTTTAAAATTCAAAGATACACTTTATATAAGTTTGAGATAAATATAATATTTAGTTTTATAAATTTATTATTAAAGTTAATTACAAAAGTTATATATAAATTATCATGAGGACTTGGTACTTGGACAAGAGTTATGGACATGAATATGATGACCCTAAATATGTGAGACATGTGGTATAAAGTAAAATTAGAGGACTTGTACAAATTAATCAAGTTTTAATTTATAAAACTAATTATAAATTATATATACAAATGCAAATTGTTTTAATGATTCTGTTTGAAATCGAATTTTTATAAATTGTAAAACCTACTGTGTTAAATGTACTCTTCATGAGGATTACAAGCATATAAAGAACTTGAATAACCGAGCTATAACGAAGAAGTTATGAATTTTACGAGTTTACGATAATTAAATATATAAAAGTGTTTTTATAAAAGTTATTTTATAAAAATGGTTACTGTTTCAGATCTGAGAAAAATGTATAAATATTTTATCATGATAGAACATCTCAATACGATTTCGTGGATATAGAGAACACTAAAAACGGAATTAAAACAAAGGAGTTATGAGTTTTACGAGATTTAAAGTTATAAAACTATTTTTATAAACTATTTTAGGTTACTGTGTTCGACACAGATTTTTATAAAAACAGAGAGCAATTTATTTAAATATTTTTCCTCGTCACGATTTCATACATATAAAGAACAAGCAAAACGGAGTTAAAATGAGTAAGTTATGAGTTTTTAAAGATTTCGGATAAATAGAAATTATAAAATTAATTTATTTTTATAAATAATTTTCTGTAATTTTTATAAAAATATAACATTCTGATAGAAATATAAAAAGTGGTTTTCGAGTCCGTTTGGGCTATAAAAACCTTAAGAAATATTGTCGTATCATTTATATAATATTTATATACGTTTTTAACTTTATAAATATTATTTTATAAAACAATTAAACTACTTATATAATATCATTATATAATCAATAAAAATATTAAATCAAGTATTATTAACAAATAATAAATTGTTGGACAAAGATAATATTTTATTTTACGGATACAAATAACATATACCCTTATTTAACAAGTACAATTTAAATATTGTGTTGACATTCTAAACTAAACCAAGAACTATTAGGTGGTGGTGTAACTCTATAACATGTGATATTGTATTTACATTAAATACATTATACTTATACGGCCTATAATTAATTAGGTTGCATTCGGATTCCGCGGTCTTAAGAATGATATGCCTCCTTGAAATAAGTAGTCATTGCACTAAACAAACAAACCATCATTTAATCAGATTTAACATGGTTAATACAGTTTTCTATCATTTGGCTTGTACCGCTTCTTTATCTTGTGATTATTTGCTTCTGTGTTTATTGTGTTTAGAATTAATCTTTGTCGCCATCAAACCTGTGCTAGTCTCTCAGGCTGAAAACCCCCCCATTTACCTCTAGTAAATATGTACATCATAGGTTTAACCAGTAATTAGACTAATATAGATAGCTTAAAATACTGATAGAATATTAGGTTAACTTTCGCTCTTAGTGTTCGACACCCTACTTACCGCGAAGCTACATCTTGACTGGGTACACTGCCCGTTAGAGTGTTGTTTTCTGGCTAAATATAAATGTAAAACTTGATAATCACTAAATATACACCACACGACGACACATCAGTTACAATGGTCATACTCTTTGAAATCTTGCGGTCCTACTTTATACATTACTTAAACCTGTGAATTCACCAACTTTATGTTGACGTTTTAAAGCATGTTTTTCTCAGGTCAATAAGATACAAGAAACAAGGATACATTGGTAGTCATCATTTTAGGAGTCAATTTGCAATAAATATTTATGTGCATTACATTTTGGAGTATTTGTAATGTATTAAAATCTTTACATTTATAAGGATGAACATGTTAAGCTTTGAGCTTTTGTAACAAACAAGTTTATTAAATCTAATGTATCATTTTCAAACGACTCATTAGATGTCGTTCTCATATCTTGTGCTATTGATCTATGATGTAACACTCTCAGACTCATATTCAGCTGCGACCCTATTTGGGGGTGTTACACATACATCTCAACACCCCGGTCATACGTCTCAATTTACTGGCCATTTGTCTCAATATCCCAGCTATTCTTCTCAATATCCCGCCCATTTGTCTCAAAACCCAACGCCTTCTTACCCCCCACAATATGTAAACTCGACACTGTATTTTCCACAACTGTCGTACACACCGCCCATGAACCAAGATCAATTTAACCAAATGGCGTATATACAATACCAACAACAACAAAAATTTAATCAAATGAATCTCAGTACTTTTTCACAACCACAACAACAATGTTTACTCGACACACCACCAAACTCACCACCACACTCACCGACACATGGTTCATAATTTGAGCCGTCTCCCGTCGAAAAAGCCAAATCAAAAGCCAAAGGAAGAAAATCCGTCCAAAGAGGACAGATGTGACGCATACCCGTTGGACACAAGAAAAAGAAAAACTTTTGGCCAAAACGTTCATACAAATTTCGAAAGACCCACGACTTGGGATCGACCAATCTCATAAGACATTATGGGGTAAATTTACTAGTGAATACAATCATCATGCAACCATCCAACATACAAAGGATATGATTACGGGAAAGTGGACAACTTTGACACGTGCTTGCAACAAATTCACCACGATTGTAGACGAAAATACGCGGTTGAGTGGTGAAAATGACTCAACGTGGCAAGCTCGTTGTTACAAGATATTTTTCCAACTTTGGGGGTCTCCATTTGTTCACTATGATGCGTGGGATGTTTTGAAAGATCATCACAAATGGCGTGGTGTCAAAGTCATTAAACCCGGAAGACGCGTTCATTCGACCGAGGACCTTGAAGAGCCGAACGAGCTATTTTGAGACGACACAATACCGCGTCCTCCCGACAAGCCAAGGTCTAGCAAGCGTCATTTTTAATTCCAAAGCTAATCCTATGGAAAACCAGAGCTGTAGATTTAGGTGTTATAACATTACTATTCATACCCGTTGAACTCTATTGAGTAGCTCTATCGCCTTAGATGCAAGGAAATCAAATATATCAAACGCGAAAGA
>BQNB010160669.1:0-14773 GCA_026074375.1 Tanacetum coccineum
TATATATATATATATATATATATATATATATATATATATATATATATATATATGACTACATTTCTTTCATGAAGGCTATCAATTATAATACACTGTCTCCCTACCACAATGCATTACAAGAGATAATCATCCATGATAGGCTTCATCATATATAGAATTCTTGTTACCAATGACAGAGGACTACATTTCCTGTATGAAGGCAATTCTGTATTATCATTGTAGCTACATCCTCACAAGATAACAAAAAATCATCATCCATAGCAGGTATCATCCACAATGTCATGGCCCAACCATCTCTATACTCCTCATCTCTTTCAATTGCATCTTTTCCTATTTTAGACCCCATATATCAGCAACTTTTATGACAACACTTGTCTTCTTTACTCTTAAACTCATCAACTTATGCTTCAAATTCTCTATAATAATGTTCCACAAGTCTTTTGCACTCCTATACTCTTGTCTGAAAATTCTCCAGTTTCTTTCTTGCCAAATGTAATACACTGAGGCTGCAAGAATCAATCTATTCATGATTACCCAAATGTTTTTTCTGAAACCTTGACCTGCCAAACTTCCTATTACCTCATCAATCTTCACATAACTATCTTTCTTTCTCATTCTTTCATACATTTTCTTCCAAACAGTATTTGAATAATCACATTTAAAAAACAAGTGACTATGAGTATCAGGACACTTTTTACAGAAAGGACATTTCAAATCACCTTTCTTATTCCAAACACTAATCATGTCTTGTGTCATTAATTTTCCTTGTAAATAAGCCTTTGTTATGTATGGATCTCGATCTACCCCAACACAATGTATCCGAACAATTTGGTAGTCTGTGCTGCAAAATCTCATAAACAATTTGGTAGTCTGTGCTGCAAAATCTCATGAACATGTATCCAAACAATAGGCCTAGGGTCGACCGACCGTTGCTTTGGTCGTTGTTACGATCGGTCTTAGTTTTTGCTTTAGTTGTATTTTTTTGCTATGTTTTGTTTCCCATTTTGTTTCTTTCCTTCTCGGGTTCCATCCTCTTTAATCGGCTTGTTTGGAGAGAGCGAATGTTGTTTGCTTGTATCGCTTTTTCTTGGTCGCTTTAATATATTGTTGCCTTAAAAAACACTAGAGGGGCCGTCCTTAGCTTGTGAGGGCGTATTAGACCATATTAGACTAGACGGACCGACTAGTTGTATAGGTGAGCCCATTAGAGTTGTGAGTTAGTTGCATATTCACTAAGGTATGTAACTAGTATATATAGATATGCATTATTAGGTATTTTTTACACAATTACAGTTACAATTAAAATTACAATAATACAATACCTTTGAAGTTTATACAATATTTCCCACATGCATTTCATCAAATATATTGTAGGCATACTAAGTTAATTACAGTTTTCATAAAGACTTTAAGTATTAACTTGGGCGTGGCTTGTGAGAAGTGTTTTAGTATAATGTAACTGTAGCTAGAGCAAAACCGTGATGCAAAGGTGCCAAAGCGGATAATATCTCACGATAATTGGTCTTCATATCATTCCCTTGAAGATAAAGACCCTTTAAAGCTGTAGAAGTACGAGTAAAACAACTATAAAATATTGATACTTTGAAATTGGTTAGGTTTCTGGTAACTAACTTGGGTTGTTACTTGTTTTAAGAAGTAGTTAAGCCTCGTCATCAATACGTCATTTACAGATAACAACAACATAAGTTTGTAACTTATAAAATGGTTGGATGATACGAACTGGATCGATAAAAGAGATTAAAAGAACGAATAACGATAAATAAAGATAGGTGATCAACTTTCGAGAGGCCGATCTATCTCCCAATAAAGATATTAAACAACTAAACCATTCATAATATTCAACATAATCAGAATTACAATCCTAATCTTCTATTTATAATAATCCTATTCTTGTAGAACAAGTCGGATCCTAATCTTTTCCTAAATAAAACATATCTATTAAATAATTAAAACTATTTTAATACTTATTTAATATCTATTCCATAATTAATTATTCCAGGGTCTTATCATTACTCCGCCCCTCAAAAACACCTTGTCCTCTAGGTGTTCCTTTAAAATCTTGAGCCGTGATTCCGGGATCCCAACTTTGTCTTTGATTTCCCTTGTAGTGTAAAATTGGCCAATAGCAAACTTGTAAGATATGTCGAGGAGGATGGTGCTTGATCCATGGATTCCAAGTTATTCTTTCTTCTCCCTTCCCTAGCTCACAATTAAGCCCCTCAAAAGCCCTTAAATCAAACCCAACAATAAGTTCCAGCCCTGCACCAAAAATTTGTTCACCCATGTGTTGCATCTCCCTATCAATCGCCGCCTGCGGATCCACCCCGAATTCTCGTCCAAAACCTGTAGGTTGCATTCCTTCAACAAATAGGACACCAGGACGCGGCTTAAACCGCTCCCCAATCATGTCATTCGTTTTCCTGTGGATTGAATTTGTTTGATCCTTCGACATCCTAAGACTTAGGCCTCAAGTTTTTTCCAATAGTAGTGCTTGATTCAGCGTTAGAATTAAGCAATTCCAACCCAATATCATCGTAACCTCGTCGTATTGGTGGTACATATGGGGCCGTCTTTGCAGCTACCTTGGTAGTTTGAGGCACATGATCCACATGTGTTAATTGTGATGGAGCCGTACCCAAGATCAGTTGCTTAAGTTCCTCAAACTTCGCATCACATACTTCCTTCATAGATGTGATACTCGTATCTAACTTTCCAATACCGTCGTCAATCTTCTTCTCCAAAACATCCATGCTTGTTTTTTGTTAGTCATGACTTCTGATGAACAGTATCCGATGAACAGTAGCCGAGGAATACTGTTTTTTTTTAACCCTAGAATCGAAACAGCTCTGATACCAATTAATATGAACTGGATCGATAAAAGAAATTAAAAGAACGAATAACAATAAATAAAGATAGGTGATCAACTTTCGAGAGGCCGATCTCTCTCCCAATAAAGATATTAAATAACTAAACCGTTGATAATATTCAACATAATCAGTATTACAATCCTAATCCTCTATTTATAATAATCATATTCTTGTAGAACAAGTCGGATCCTAATCTTTTTCTAAATAAAACATATCTATTAAATAATTAAAACTATTTTAATACTTATTTAATATCTATATCTATTCCATAATTAATTATTCCAAAATCTTATCATTGGACTATTATTTTGAGGCCAAATATTTGAGTTTTGCTAACCATAGTCGTAAGTTTCTATCGTTAAGCTTACCATAAATATATGCAAATCATATATGCAAGTCAACGCTAACCATATGGATGATATGTGTAATTTACTCTGTATATTGATGAAAGGAAGAAATTTTAACATCACAGCGTTGAATCATTCATCAATAGTTTGGACTTGTTTCCATCTACATAAAACGATAACCAGCCATTTATCTGTTCCAAACTTTATGCAAAAAGTTCCCTCACTTGATGTGTCTAATTCCTTAGGATTAGTTTCCATACATCTTAGTGCAAGGTTATACGCGCATTCAAAGACATTTCTCTTCGGGTAATTCGTGTTCACAAGAGACGGTATCCATTATCTTCACTAAGCTCTCTTCTGTCGACTAGAAGTGACTTGCCCACTCTACCAAGTTATGCTGATCATGGGGCCTATTTCCATCTATAACTGGTAAGCCTGTTAAAGTTTCCAACATCACCACTCCGAAACCATAGATGTCACTCTTAACACTAAAATGACCTGTAATATAGAAACGTGTTATATTATAATCACCTTATGCTTACATGACCTCAATCAATACATAGTGATTCAATATATGGCAAAGCGTACCTGTGTCCCAGACTATGTGGGTTCTATATAACCCAAGGTACCAGCAACACGTGTACTAACATGGCTTTTCCCTATTTCGTATCCAGATTTCGCCAACCCAAAGTGCCCCAGTTTTGCATTAAACTCCTGGAATAATAGAAATAGTAAAGTAAATGGGATTAAACCAAAAGCATCGAAGTGCTTCACCACCACAATAATAATGTTAGTAAGAAGATTACATGAACCATGAAAAAGAAAAAGTAGACTTTTCACATTGCGGTTAATCACATGATCTTCCAATCTGAATGGCAAATGGAGTGCAAGCTGCCACGAGCAACTCCTATCAAGATGTTAAATCGTGTTTGCCACAATAATGGTTCAACAGTATACCAGTTTGCAAACTTGAAAAATTGTTCATAGTTCTGTGTCAATTTCAGATACTTCGTTGGAAAAGAGCTCAACTTCTATATAGAGATAAATTAATAAATGGGGTTGAATACTAAAATTCTGGATGCCATTCAAAAAGAATCACGAGTATAAATAGAGATTAGAATATCAAATTACGCTCTGTTACAATAAATTTGATCAAAACACCTCCGGACCACTTACAACATTAGCCTTTCTTTCCCCAGGCTACAAATCTACGAATACTACAAACTATTCACAGAGACCAAATGTCGTTCAACACCTACAAACATCTCTAAGATCTTCAAGAAATGGAGAGTGCTCAACTGCAAACAAACCACTTGCGAGGAAAAGATAAGTGTGCACAAAGCAACAATGGAAATGGCATATGCATCCAGGAGAACAACACACAGTTAATTATCGCGGCCTGCACTATTTCATGAAGAGTATCTCAATGAAATGGAAAAACTTGATTTGGAATACGTTATTCATTGCAAATTGTAATTATCGTATGACTTTCGATACAGTTTATCATTTGCAATGTAAGTCTTCGTAATGTTTAAGTGTCTGTTTGTAAGTCGCATTGTGTTACTAAGAAGAGTGGTAATGTATAAGAATATTTAACCTCTAAATAAAAGTTTTTTTTTAGTGCATAAACTTGATAAAGTATAACATATTTATATAATAATATGATTTTTATATAAGTTATTATATATCTTTTAAAAAGTATCATTATTTAAATGTATATAAAAACCTATCTTTTAACATAAATAATAATGATTTTAAAGCAAAATTAACATTTTTGCGATAAATAAGCAGTAAAACGAACCTAGAAAACGTAGTTTTTTTATATAAGTATTTATATATTTTATAAGTATCTTTTTAAATGTATATAAAACATATTTTATAAATAATAATGATTTTAAAGGCAAAATTAATTTTTTTGATAAATTACAGTATCCCGGGCGACATGTCGCCCGGGAAACCTGAGCGGGAAAAATTGCCGCCAGGATTTTCGGTGATTTTGTATTTCTAAATTTTAATAAAAATATTCCCGGGCGACATGTCGCCCGGGAAACATTGTATTAAAAAATATACAGTTTTATAAATATTAAAAAACTGTAAAAATTTTAATAAAATTATTCCCGGGCGACATGTCGCCAGGGAAAATTGTTAAAAAAAACTTTATACACTAACACACATTAATTATCACTAAACACAAATGTTAAACGAGGAAATATTATGTCGCCCGGGAAAGTCTAGCGGGAAAATTTGCCTCAAAGATTTTCGTTAATTATTTTGGTCAAATCCAAACAAAGAATCCCGGGCGACATGTCGCCCGGGAAACTCACCACATACTTTGACTAAAAAGTCTATTAGAATTAGTGCCACGTCGGATGAATTTTTGTCGTTTAGCGACCTTTCCCGGGCGACAAATATCGCCCGGGAAAAGTTCGTCGCCTGTTCTAGTTTTTCTTGTAGTGGGTCTGCATGTACTCATAAACACACAGGTATTCATGTTCATGGCGGCAGTAGCCCAAGAGAGTAACGATATTGGAATGAGCCAAAGGTCCTAAAATGCTCATCTCTGCCTGAAGTCAGAAAATATTGTTATTACATTCAGAAACGAGATTCAAGAATTAGAAAGTTTAACAATTTCTGTAAATAGACCCGTCACAGCCAGAAATTAAAAACACAAGAAATTAGTCACTTGCTTTAGTAAAGTTAAAGCTAAATCATATCATTAATCGCTCAGTTGTGCCTTTTTAATGATCTCTTTGCCTAATTTGTAAGTAAACATGCTGGTGACTTTCTGAGACTGTTGAATTGTTTATCACTTTACCAAGGTGTGTATTCATCTCCCACTCTTTTAATAACCACGTTCTACATAGGCAGGAATTAGTGCAGACTCGTAAGTAACGGAATTCTGAATCTTGTCTTGATTATAGATTTAAGTTTATATTTAGTTTAAAAATGTGTGCGTACCTTCCATTCACGTAGTCCTTGAGTATTATCTTGATCGAGCCTTTCAACAGCCACAGCAATTCCAGCACCTTGACTTACAGGGGCAAACGGGTTCTTGAAGAACCAACCTAGGAATACCCTTCCGAAACTTCCCCTGCCCAAGAGCAAATCTTCACTAAAGTTACTTGTAGCCTTTTCCAGATCAGAAAATTTGAATTCCTTCAAACTTAGAATTCTGCTATTTGTAGTAGGTTCTCCTGTGTCTGGAAACGTGTTTCTGTCACTTCCTACGGTGTTATCAGTACTTGTACTGTTTCCATCGGTGCTGCTTGATATTTTGGAAGCATCGTTGACTGAAATGGATAAATATGCCCACACTATATAAATAATCCATATCTTAACTGATCCACAAATAGAGTCGTTCTTAAAAGGAAGTACTAATGTAGTAATGTGCATGCGTGATGTACTAAAAGAGAGTAAGTAGTGAATAGCGTTTTTAATGACACCTCTTTACGAGGAATATATAATCCTATTATAGATTAGAGAAGTCTGTTATTAGATAGAGCTTATTTAATAAAAGTTAGCCATTCCATGAAACAAAACAAAAAATAATTTCGCACTTGTTTCTAACTGTAAGTGGGGAGATAGCATTTATGTATTGCCCTAGATGTTTTGATATAAACAAGTTGGAATTTAGCCCGCGCGTTGCGACGGAGGCTAACTTGTTGGTGCAGTGTGGTTTTTTCTTACTATGGTTTTTGAGGATTTTGTTAAACTTTACATTGACTCAAGTTGTACATGTTTTGTTAGTATGTTGTTTCTTAGGAGTAGAAGATATATTGGTTTACATTTTTTGACATGGAGTTAGGCCCAATCTAATTACTAAGAACACGCGCGTTGCGGCATGACGAATTTTTTTTGGACACGTGTGTAGTTTTTATGGATTTACCATTTTCCTGAGCCGTATTTTTTTCCGAGTTAGTATTTAACTTTATTGCTTTTTTATTTGTTTAATTTCTTTTAACCATTTAAATAGTATGTGTTAAGTTGGAACTTTTTTTTTGCCGTTGTTAATTTTATGTTTTTATGAATTTGTTGTATGGGCCATTTTCTATTGGACTATTATTTTTATGCAAGCAGGATTATCTGCGCGTTGCTGCGGGGCGTTAATTTTCGCGCATTGTTGCGGGGCGTAATTTTTTTTTTTTGTGCGGGTTTATTTTTTCGGTTTCATGTTTAATAGTTTGTTTTTTTTATATGGGCTGTGTTGGGCTTTATATTTAAAGATTTGTTTTTCTTTGCTATATGGGGTTTTTTTTAAATATAATTTTATGGGCATCAGAAGCATTGCAATATTTGTGTGAGTTTATTTTTTCAGTATCATGTTTAATAAATTTTTTTTCTTTATATGAGCTTATGTCGCGTTGTTGCGGGACGTTAATTCTTTTTTTATTTTTTTATTTTTTTTCTTATTTTTTCGGTCTCATGTTTAATAGTTTGTTGTTTTTTATATAGGCTTATGTTTTGAGTCTCATGTGTAAAGGTTGTTGTTTTTTTTTTAGTGGCTTAAAACGGCACCGTTTAATGCAGTCTAGAGCTATATGTTTGAGACCCTGTCGATTATTTTAAAGTTATTAGGTATCAAAGGTATTTCCGCGGGTACATTTTTATCTAAATAAATCGGTAATATTGACCTATTGTAAAAAAAAATCCACTATCTTGTGCCAACAAATTTTTTTTAATTAATAAATTTATTTATTTATTTCTTACTATTAAAAAAAACTAATTGGGTCGGCCCAAAGTGAAAGCCCAATAAACTGGCCCAAAGTGAGAGCCCAAGACCCAAAGTGGAGCCCAACACTGTTTTACTGTGTCACGTATTTTAGTATATATGCTAATATCATACACATAATTCAAAAGCACGTAGATATACCAGAGTAGAGGTGGGCAAAAAATTGAAACTGAAACCCCGAAACCGAAACCGTTCAAAGCCGGTTATTGACCATAACCGGTTCCGGTTAGGGAATAACCGGTGGTTAGTAACCGGTTATGGATTCTAGCCGTTTGCCGGTTGGAAAACCGGTTAGTAACCGGCCCGGTTGGGTAACCGGTTAGTAACCGGTTAAAAATTATAAACGTTGAGCAGCTACTGTAAAGGGACAAGCAGGCAAGCACATACCTGCACTTGTAAGGGAATAACGTTTAGATTTTTTTTTCCCGTTATTTTTGGCTTTATGGCATCTTCTAACCTTCTTTAATTTAGTATAAATACTTATGTTGCCTTTTTACAACAATCAAAACTCTCAAAAATATTCACTAAACGCTCACAAATCGTTCACTAAACGCTCACAAAATGGCAACTCAAAGTACTTCAACTTCCGTCGGTGTTGGTTCTTCAAATGAACCGACGATTGTTGAGGTCTTAGAAACAACCCGAAACAAAGAAATTTGGCAACATTACGATCTTTGCAAGATGTCGGATGGGAGTAAGAAGGGTTGTTGTAAACTTTGAGGTAAGTTTATAAGTTCATCATCCAACTCGACGTTAAGGCAACATTACGAAAAAAAGTATTGCCCCGTACTCAAAATTGTTCCGGATGCGGGTCAAGCGTCTATGTCACAAGAGGGGGGTCTTTTTGCATATGAGGCGGATCGGGTTCGACAACAATTTGCAAGCTTTGTGATTCAAGAAGGTTTGCCGTTCAACCACTTCGACAACCCGAGATTGACTAACATCATTCGAAAATGTCTTCAACCGCGATATACTCATGTAAGTCGTGCTACTCTTAGACGTGATGCACTTAAAATGTGGAAAAATGCTAAACTCGAACTCATAAACGGTTTTGAAAATTTAAATACAAGTGTAAATTTAACAACCGATGTTTGGTCGGCTCCTCATGGTTTGCCCGGTTCGTACCTTTGTGTTACCGCGCATTGGGTTGATCCCGCAACTTGGCAAATGATGAAGCGTACGATTGATTTTGAAAACTTTGATTATCCTCACACGGGTGCGAATTTATTTCGTAAGTTACGAGATGTATTGAGAATGTTTAAATTAGAAAATAAGATTTTTTCAATCTCATTTGATAACGCTTCTAACAATACAAATGCCGCCACTAGACTAATTCTAAAATACCAACCACATTTGGGCGGCATTTTTTATCATAGTCGATGTGTTGCACACATCATAAATTTGGTTGTGCAAGACGGACTAGCGGTTGCCGAAATATTGTCAATAAAAAACGCTTTTAAAACAATGTTGCAAGATGTATTTCAAGGGCCTAAAAGAAGATATAAAGATTATATGGCAATGTGTAGGGAAACTAACACCATTTTTTTAACACCTAATTGGGACGTTCCTACTAGATGGAACTCGACTTATTTGATGTTTAAATGTGATTTACACCAAAAAAAATTACTTTGAGTATTTTCCATGATGGTCTGGTTGAAAAATACTCACGAAAAATTATACCATTTTCCGTCGAAAATTGGGAGATTATTCAAAAAGTGACCGAATTACTCGAAGTTTTTAAAGTGGAAACAACTTTATTATCGGATGTTTATTATCTCACGAGTCATATCTTCATCAACTTTTTGCAATATGTTCAAAAATAGGCGAATTCGAATTTAGTGGTCCACCATATGATCTTATGGTTGCACCGATGAAAGAAAAACTTAGAAAATATTTCAAAGAAATTCCACCGGTAATTACATGTGCCGCCGCATTGAACCCATGCTTTAACATTAGCGGGGTGGAAGTTTTTATTGAGAAGATTTCGATTGATTTGAATTTGTACGAAGAAGACGTTAACTTTGGAACAAAAGCACAAGCTATTTTAATGTGAAGTTTTCAAAAAATTATATTTTGATATTTATTTTAATAAATATGGGTTCAAGAAATGTTTCAACGGACTTCGGACTCCTTCATCATGTCTAAGAGTACTGAATACTAAGCATATTCCATACGTTAAGACAAAGAATAGTGTTTTTAAAGGGCTAGGATGTGACCAAAGTGGGCTAAGGGCTAGGATGTGACCAAATCGGGGTACTTAACGGAAATTTGGGAGAAGATATACCCGGAAAAAACCGATTGGGGATAAGCGCTTATGTGAAACACAGGAGAATTTAACAACTTTGATATTTTGTCTTGGTGGAAAAAGGAAAGGCAAAACTCAATTTCCCGTTCTATCGATCATGGCTCGAGATTTACTAAGCGTACAAGCTTCTACGGTAGCTTCGGAATCCGCTTTTTCTCTTAGTGGAAGGGTATTATCGATACGAAGAACAATACCAAAAACTAACCACCGGCATCTTTTGGGATGTCTATTTGCTTGAAAGATCACCTTAGAGCACATAGAACGTTAAACAACACACTCAAAGCTTGAGCGATTGTTTAGAGGTGCGTGTACAACATTACATTATAAACTGAACCTGGACAGGTCGTGGCGGGGAAGGGTTTACTCTTGGGAGTCGTGGTGATGTGCTAGTGGGGGGGGGTGTGGTGCTTGGGGTTTGATTTTTTCGCGGGAGGGTTGTTATTATTACCTACCACTCTTTTGTTTTGGGTTTTTTTAATTGGTTTATGGCATAAAGATGGAAGAACAAAGGGGAAAAAAAAACAAAAAAGGATAAAACAGGAACAAAAAAAACAAAAAGGATAAAGCAGGGTTTTTTTGAGGGGTGGGGAACGCGGGTTATTTTTTTTTTATTGCAATCAATGATTGCCGAATGTTGGTGTTGAAGACCATCTGGTTTCTCTAAGAAAGAAACTAGATAGATAGGTTCGGTTGGCGGGACCTTCGCGGGTTCCGGGTTTCCGGCCAGGACCTAGCGACGGGGAGACTCTGCAAAAAGCGCAAATTATTAGTAAAATGTGTTGAAAGAGGAAGGGGGAGGATGAAGGAAGAGAGAAAGATAGAGAGGCGAAGGGAAGGACTTCTGAACCTGAAAAGGGACAGACCGACGGGAGAAAGGGAATTGCTAGATCGAAGACTGAGACCGTGCTGGTTGATTAATAAATAAGATTGTACTGCGAGACAACTTTGGGTGGAGGCTTGCCTGGTTGCGTTGATATAATGCGCGGTGTGCAGGAGATTGGGTGGGGTGGGGGAGGTGGTGGGGGGGGGGGGATTGGCTGGGGGGGGGGGGGGTTGCGTGGGGGTGGCTGGGTGTGGGTGGTTGGGGTTGGGGGTGGGTTGTGTATGGTTGTATATAATGTTGAAAGATGTTTTATTAAAAATAAGGTTAGAAAGTTTTGCTTAGTAAGGAGGGGGCGAAGAGTGAATAGTAGAATAGTTTAAGTTTAGAAGTTTTTAGAATAGAATAGAGAGTTATTTTTTTTGAAAGTCTGAAGTTTTCGAAGTGTATTGAGTGTAGTATGTATATTTTTTATTAAAACGATTTTTTTTATTGTTATGTTTTAGAAAAAAAAAAAAAAGAAAAAAAAAAAAAAAAAAAAAAAGAAGTAAAAATAACAAAAAAAAAAAAAAGACTCGAGGACATCAGTGGTGGCGTCCTGGACTCGAGGATATTCAGTTTGGCGCTGGGCTTGCTTTTATCTTTCTTTTATTAACGAAATTTTGCCACTGGCTACCAGCAGGAGGAAGGAAGGAATGTTTTTGGTATTGTTGGGAGAGCTGGAAAGGAGGGAGGACAAAGAAGGAAGGAAAGGGGAAAGGGAAAGGAAAGGAAGGAACTGGAAAACTGTTTTCTGTATACTACCTGTAAGAAGTAAGTAGTAGTATGTGTAGGGATAGGACACTTTGTGCTTCTTCACTGCCGAGGGAAGGAACGAGTTTGGTTATGTTATTAATAACACCCCAAAATTAAGATATATCGTTTTAAAACAAGAATTAAGTATATTAAGACTTGTGTTTTATTTGTTTTTTTCAAGGTATTTTAAAACAACCTTTAAGTAAATTAAGAATGGTTAAAACACATACATAAGGTAGGTAAATTAGAATGTATAAACTAAAATTAAGTAAAAAAAAACTTTTACTTTCAATTGTCTAGGTTTATGAAAAATCCTACGTTTTGTTAATTGTAGTTTATGAAATATGAAAATTCTACGGTTCTTGAATTTGACCTTTGGGTGTCTTGGGTTTTTTTTTGATTTTTGAGCGTGTAATCTGGGTCATGCCGGGTTGCTATCTTTGGTGTGTTTTGTGGTTTAAGATATGACGCGGGCCCCAAAAACCCCACCCAACCCCCAAAAATATGGTTTATTAAGACATAACTTAGTCGGTTTTAATTATTTATGTAGGGCCAGGTCGGGGATTAATTCGGGTTTTGCTCAGCCATTAACTCACTCAGTCGGTCAAATTTTTGGGCATATGAAAAAAATAACACCGGGTGTGTTAATTATTTAGTAACCGGGTTTTCTAAAAACCGTAACCGGTTACTTAAATGGTCCTCAATGGGGGGAGGTGGTGGCTCTCCCAAACCGCGGGTTATAGTATCGGAGGTTGGGGTTTTTCTCGGGGGGGGGAGAGTCGGTAAAAGTCCAACCGGTTACTAACCGTGTTTTTGGTACTAACTGGGTTTTGACCAGGTTTGACAAAAAAAAACAAAAAAAATAAAAAAAAAAAAAACCAAAAAAAAAACACCGGTTACTAACCGGTTGTTGTTTGTTTTGGTTACGGCAAAAAAAATAAGAACAAAAAGCCCTGGATTTTTTGTTACGACGGCCCCTACTTCATAAATACTCACAAGGGAGAGGTATTTTTTATAGTTATTTATACTATAAAATGGGGGGAAACGGTAGAGTTTTTTTTTATTTGCAACCCCGAAAAGTCACTAAGCCCGAGTCAAGATGAAATGACCCAAAGCTATATTCATCTTTTTTTTTTAGTGCTAACTGTCTTACTCTTTATTTCAGGTTTTTAAGACGACGAGAGTTTTGTTTTTAGTTGTTTTTGTTGCAAACCTCCATTCCCAGCCGAAAACAGTCGGATTCATAAACCACATTGCTATACGTATTGCTTTCTAAGTCAATCGTTCTAACAATCATCAGATTCGTTTGTTTTGATTTCTAAACTTTCCCCCACCATCAAAGAGCCCTCAAAGTCAAAATAAATAAAGAATAGTCTTATTTATAGAAGGATTGTTTGACTTATATCCATATGTCAAACAAAGAATTTATGTAAACAAGTTTCTGAGCATATGATATGTTCTTGGTTCTCTAAAGAAGGCACCCACTAGGATGCCAAAAGTGCAACACACAAGATGATCAACGAACGAAGTCCAAATCATCAAGATGATTGATTCAAGTCAAGTGAGAGGGATGATGCAAAAAGTGCAAGAAGCGGGGTTTAACATCTCTAAGAAGAAATCAAAGTCAAAAGATAAAGGACTCTCTCAAAGATCAAGATCACAAAGCCATGGATTGAAATGAATTCAAAGCCCATTACAAACCAAGACAAAGACCATAAAAAAAAATAAAATAAAAAAAAAAAAAAAAAAATACAAAGGCACAATCGCATAAAACAGTCCTCAAATACAAACCACAAAAGTCATATCTTCATCGTTCCTGGGCTGAGAGAGACATGATAAAACAAAGCAAAACTCCTATACAAGAATGTCCTTGATGGTACGGAGGAGTATGAAGAAGAAAAGGTACGTAGGTTTGAAGAAGAAAGCAATCGGTGGTACGGAGGAGTTTGAAGAAAGAGACCTCAACATTGGGGGAGATTGTTAGCCTTTATTTTATTAAGTCAAACAAGAATGTTATCGGTCTTATAAAGTTAAACTGGGTCTTGCATTGTAATAGGCTAGTCGGGTTCAACGGGCTTGGATTGTAATCTAATATTGTCCATGTTTCGGGCTCAAAGCCCAAGTTTAGCCAAGCCCGGCCCAAGTAGAAAAGCCCACACGCCAACTAGATGGCTAGGGGTATAAAAGAAACCATCTCCACACATGGAGAGGGTGTTGGTTGCATTTGTTCACTTATAACTCACCATTTCTCTCTCTAAACTAACATTCCAAGTTCTTTTCTTCTCTCTCTTTTTCTTTCTTATTTCTGGCTCATTAAGAGCTTATTTGGGTTTGCTTATTTGTTGTGAAAGGATAATATTTAGGGCTAACATTCTTGTCTCTCGGTGGCTTTGGACATTCTCTAATAAGATGATTTAGATCTCCGCATCTAAAGCACTTCCTTTTACTTTTTATGTTTTTGTCGTCTCGGCTTCTTTGAAAGGTCTTTTTGACGTTCCGAGGTTGTCTCACGAACCTACCTCTTCTTTTGAAGAACTTCTTGAAGTCTCTTACCGCCATAGCGTACTCTTCATCTTCACTTCCTAAATTCAAACACTCTTCATCACTAGATTCCTTTTTAGCCTTTAAAGTTAGAGAACTCCTTTCTCCATTAGCTTTGACTATTTTGTAATCTTTCTTGATGATCATATCATGGACTTTGAGGTTTCCAATAAGCACATCAAGAGATAGTGATGTCAAGTCTTTCGATTCCTCAATCGCCATGACATTTTGTGACAACCGAGGTTGAGCAGATTAGTTTATACCATTAGTTTCGGCTAAGGTTTATTATATGTGTCTAAGTGTGTGCTATGTGATTTTATGTTTGCTAAGTGAGTTAAGTATATGCAT
>BQNB010160670.1:0-14773 GCA_026074375.1 Tanacetum coccineum
GAGGTATAAGGCGGTTAAGGTTAGGAATATTTGTTCCATGATCCAGCCAGAACCAGAGGGATCTACCCAGGAACACTCCATTTGATAGAGTAAAGTCCTAGGTATGATTGAAAAAAATGAGTAAAGTGAGATCGGGAAGAATATTATCCAAGGCATGAGTTATCACTGAAACAAACCCAACAAGGTGATAATGAGGATACGTTGTTTTAACATTGAATGGGTTGAAGAATTAAAAAGAATTGTAAAGATAAAGGGTAAAAAGAAAGAAGCCCTTCATACAACCTTAGGCGGAAACCGGGTCAATGCATAATCTATCGGTAATCACAAAGATGATTCTAATATTAAAGACAAGTCATCATGGACCCAGTGATGCAAGGCATAACCCATCCCAGCTACTTAAGCTTCTCTTAAAAGAAGTTTGTTTCATTTCTCACAGAGATCAACATGTTTCTATCGGCTTTCTTATTCCAAGATCGTTGATATTGAAAAGGTGGCAGTCTGCTCCAGCCTCTGATTACCAAATAATAAATGTGCACTTATAGAGTCTAGAGCCATCAAGATCCATTAAAAATCTCACTAGGACATAAATTCCAATATACAAAATGTCGTACATCATTATACAACATTTGGTATCAAAGAGTCCTACGTATTATCCTTGTGGTAATTGCCAGAACATTTAGAGTGATACTCTTTAGTATTCACAGTGATGACTAGAAATCCTTCCAGAGTCAACATCAAACAGCTATGCGGTAGGTGACTTGCGAGATTCTAAATGAATCAAGCTTGTGTCAACTGGATATCGATTTTGGTCCAATATATGAATTGACGACTCAATAAAAAAGATAGTAACTATCTGATTCACTCTTACCATGTTGTCTGCTTTGAGACGCTCCGATAACGAGAACGACTAGTGCAGCTGCGAAACCATTTCAAGGAGATTCTTTTGAATTCTACCTGATCTCAGGCAGTATTTATACTGATTAACAGGGAATCGTGGTTATTGCAACTGTATTTGATGATGTGATAAGAACACTTTCGTCCATGTATGTTTATCACTAACCTATACTTGCAGGTTTCTCGATGGTAGCAGCTTCTAGTCCACGTCAAGTCAAGACTCAAGACCTCATGCTCAATCGACAAAGATAAATACATGATGAAAGCTCAAGCACATGTGTCAAAATCTTCTGCAATCTCTTATGTATAAGCACTCCCTCAAAAGAACATTTTTGACAAGATTGTCGGCCAATAACCAAGATATATCTTTCAAGTGGATCAAGTACTACTCATTCCATGATGTGGTACAAGTAATCATGTTAAATAAAATGTTGAGGAATATTGTTAGCAAGCTTTTAAGACCTTGAGCATGAGGGTGGAGACACAAGATATCAGAGAGGTATAAAGATTCATAGATCTCAGTAGTCAAGACAAATCAAGGCCAAAGACCACGATATCAGTATTTTGTCAAAGAATGTCAAGTTAAAGATCAAGATCCATGATCACAAGCATGCAAAAGGAACTTCAAAAGAATTCCCACGACTACAAGGTTTCAAGACTCAAGACGTCACAATAAGTGAAGCCATATGTGCAATGACCACCCCTTAAGGGGAGATTGTTAGACTTAGTTTTATTAAAGTGATGGTCATTAACATTCCCAAACCTTGTATAAGTAAAACGTAGTTTAAGGGAATTCATTTAAGCTAATTGGGCCTAGGTGTCAGGCTAAGGCCCATTAGATCGGTCCATTAAAGGCCCAAACGTCCCATAAGGAGTCCAAGTCTCTTGTACTATATAAAGCCCTCTCCAGGTATGGAGAGGGTGTTGCTTCTTATTTTCCCTAAGTCAAGTAACCATTTTCTCTCTTTTATTTCTCTCTCTAAGATTTTTCTCTTATTTTGTGTTTTGAGGTGATGAAATGATATCATAACATTGTTTGTTTCGGCTGTGCTTCATGATTTCTTGAGATTGACATGTCAATCTTTCGATAGAGTGGTTGGAAGCACAATTGGTGTTTGAGTTTGAATAAGTCAATTTGGTGTTTCACCATTTTGCCTGATCCTTATTGTTCATTAATATACTTTACCATGGTAAAAAACCCTTTACCAAAAAGAAAAACAATGACGTAGTTTAGCATTATGTTGTGTAAACTATCCTTACGAGATTCAGCGTATCTTTAAGTTGACTGATTAGTTGAACACATAATTGATTGTTGAAGAACATCGAGAATGTGTTTTTTGTTTCTTAGTTTTGGGGTTGGATCTGTTGATATTGTTAGGGTTAGTAGAATGCATTGTTGGTGTTTATTTAGGTTGTTTGCTTTGGCTTATTTATCAGGAGATTGTATTCTGGTCAGGTGCATTTGTTTGATTGATCTACTCATGTTGTCATATCATGTTTTGGTTTAGTGCATTTCGCTAATTATTGTCTTGTTGTTAGGCTTGAATGCATTTATATGGTGAAGTTATTGTTTACGTATTGATTTCCTCTTATTTTGCTGTTGTGGTTCTTGCAATGTTAATGGTTGTTTGATTAGTGAGGTTTATTAAGGTTGCTTGCCTTGGCTTACATTTTTAGGAAATTGTAGTTTGCTTTGGTGCATTTGCTTGGTTGTCATGCTGCTCTTATCACTTGAATGCATTTATATGATTCAACTTATTCACCTGTTGTGGTTTTTAGGCTCTTTGATTCTATTTGTAACTTAGCGAGGAAGGACCGGATGACATTACTATGCAACCGTAATTCTTCGCAACCATGGTGGATTTTTAGAATATAGGCCAACAAAACATAAAGCGAGGACACATTAGCAAGTAACTTGGCTATAATTGTTGGGCCTTGTCCATACCCGCCTTGCCCGATCCATCAGAGGGTTTAACTGGGCTGTTTGGTTTGCATTATTTATCAAGAGATTGTATTATGCTGTTGTGGTTCTTGCGATGTTAAGGGTTGTTTGGTTGTTGAGGTTTATCGGGGTTGCTTGCCTTGGAAACTGTATTTTGGAGTATCAACATCTTAAAGAAAGTTTTGGAAACAAAAAATCAGAAACATCTTCGGATGTTCCTGCATTTGATTAAGTTTTTATAATCGAGAAAATAAAAGAACAGCTTCAAAGAAGGGGCAATATGATTAGAGAACTGAAAGAGAGAATTTCTCGAATGAAAGAGAACCATAGTGAGGCTTATCCCATTCTTGATTTTAAGGCCCTAGATTCTCATAACAAAGCTTTAACTGACAAGGTCACTGCCCTTCAGGATCTTAATGAGCGTTTTAGGGCTGAAAATGAAAAAGTTAAGCAGCATTACAAAGAATTGTATGATTCTATTAAGATAACGCGTGCTAAAACTATTGAAAAGACCAATTCTCTGTTAACTGAAAATGAGAAACTAAAGGCTCAAATCAAAGGAAAAATGCCATGCGTCACTATGCCTGCTGAAAAACAAAAAGTACTTGCCCCTGGTATGTATGCAATCGATGTTGAACCAATCCCCCTTGCAATAGGAACAATAGGGAAATTCGTCTAGATTATCTCAAACATCTTAAGGAAAGTGTAGAAACACTTCGTGAGATTGTAGAAGAGGCTAGGGTTGAAAAACCATTAGATAGTTCACTTGCATTTGCCTGCCTTTACACCAAACAATCTCAGGAATTGTTAGAATATGTTATTGGCACTTGTCCAAAAGACTTCAATAAAAGAGAGAAAAAGCATGCTACAACCTCTTTAACTAGGAAAAAGCAAGTAACTTTTAAGGAAACATGCGATACCTCAAATAATAACACACAAACACATGTTGAGCAACAGAACGTACAAAAGACTTATGTGCCTATGATTCCTTCTACGGGAATAAACAGTTTCACTAAAGCTAGCGGGTCACAACCTATGAGAAATACAAAGAACAATAGGATCTTGTCAGCTAAAAGTGACAACAAGAAGAAAGTAGATGCTCACCCTAAGAACAATAAGTCTAAGTTGAAACAAGAGAGTCGTGTTGATTCTAGTATTAGCTATAAGCGTACTGTAATTAATTTGAATTCTAATTCTGTGTGCAAGACATGTAACAAATGCTTAATTTATGTTAATCATGATAAATATGTTATGATGTATTTGAAATATGTGAATGCAACCCCCTCTGTTAAACATGTTATGAGAAAAGTTAAGCAAGTTTGGAAAGCAACAGGCAAATTGTTTACTAATTTTAATTATCAATGGAAGCCTACTGGAAAGATCTTAACTTTAGGAGAACAGTGCCCTTTAACTAGGTTTACTAAATCCAAAGTAGTGCCTATAAAGAAACTTGGAACTGTTAGTACTAGTAAAATTGTGATCCTTGAAAGATTTAGCAATACTTCTCAGACACCATTAACTAGATACCAACATAAAAACAAATAGAAAAAGGCAACTTCCACTAGCACTCCTATTGCCGCTAAGACACATACGATTGATGCTTTTGTGAAATATACTGCTGTTTCTGCTAACCAACAGGACCCAACAGAAATTAGGGATTTACTATTCCAAACTCTCCATCGTTGTCTGTTTTCAAATGCAGGTCGTACAGATAGTCCTTTGGTATTTGTACTCAGGCTGCTCAAAACATATGACAGGGAATCGCTCACGGCTCAGGAATTTCGTGAAAAAGTTCATCGGGACAGTTAGATTTTGGAATGATCATTTTGGTGCTATCATGGGTTATGGAGATTACGTGATTGGTGACAACGTGATTTTTAGGGTATATTATGTAGAAGGACTTAGACACAATCTCTTTTTTTATAGGGCAATTTTGTGATTCAGATCTTGAAGTTGCATTCAGGAAACATTCGTTTATGTTCGAGATACATATGGTGTTGAATTACTCAAAGGTTCTTGAGGCTCTAATTTGTACACTATTTATGTTGAAGACATGATGAAGTCCTCTCCAGTTTGCTTATTGTCCAAAGCCTCCAAGAATAAATCATGCTTGTGGCATCGTCGGTTAAATCATTTAAACTTCGGTACCATCAATGACCTTGAAAGATCTGGTATGAGGCTTACCAAGGTTGAAGTTTGAGAAAGATCATCTTTGCACGGCTTGTCAACTAGGAAAGAGCAAAAAGTATTCCCATCAACCCAAAACTAAAAACACCATTATGAAAGTCTTACATACCCTTTATATGGATTTGTGTGGACTAATACGAGTGCAGCGTATTAATGGGAAGAAATATATTTTAGTCATCGTGGATGACTATTCGAGATTTACATGGGTTAAGTTTTTGAGATCCAAAGATGAAACTCTAGAGTTTGTTACTAAATTTCTCAAGCAAATTCAAGTTGGTCTTAATAAAACCGTTAGATACATTAGCACAGATAATGGAACAGAGTTTGTTTATCAAGTTCTGACTAAATTCTATGAAAGTGTCATCATCACTTACCAAAAATCCGTTCCAAGAACTCCTCAACAGAACGGCGTTGTTAAAAGACAAAATCAGACTCTTATGGAAGCTGCTCGGATGATGCTGCTATTTTCTAAAGCTCTGATGTTTCTATGGGCAGAAGTTATTGCTACTGCTTGTTACACCCAAAACAGGCCCCTCATTCATACTCGTCACATAAAAACCCCATATGAGCTGGTGCATGTCAGGAAACATGATCTTAAATTTCTCTGAGTTTTTGGTGCTCTTTGTTACCCTACAAATGACAGCGAAGATCTTGGAAATTAAAAGCCACAACAAATATTGGGATTTTTGTTGGTTATGCTTCCAATAGGAAGGGTTATAGAATCTAAAACAAAAGAACCCGATGAATCATGGAAACTATTCACGTTTAATTCGATGAGCCATTTGAGCCAATGGATCCTTTGTACATCAGTACAGGACCCGAGCCTATTTTGTTGACGCCTGGACAAATCAGTTCAGGGCTCGTAACAGATCCAGTCCCTGCAGCTCCTTATCTACCACCTACTAATAAAGATTTGGAAATTTTATTCCAACCGATGTTCGATGAATACTTAGAACCCCCAAGTGTTGAAAGACCGGTCCCTCATGTCCCTACAGTTCAAGTTCTAGTTGTTTCAGCTAGTACACCTTCATCTACAACCATTGATCAAGATGCACAGTCAACAAATAATTCACCGTCATCCTTCGTTGTACAACCTCCTTTCTTATATCAAGGTGTTGCAATTGGACCCACTATCGAAGATAATCCTTTTGCTCAAGCTGACAACGATCCCTTCGTAAATGTGTTTGCTCCAGAACCTAGTTCTGAAGAGTCATCATCTGGGGATGTTAGTTCAGCTGAATCCACACAAGTTATTCCACCACATAATCATCTTGGAAAATGGTCCAAGGATCACCCACTGGATAATGTTATCGGTAATCCTTCTCGTCTGGTATCCACCAGAAAACAGTTAGCTACCGATGCCCTGTAGTGCCTTTATAATTCTGTACTGTCAAAAGTCGAACCCAAAAATGTTAAGACTGCAATGGATGAAGCCTGCTGGTTTAAAGCTATGCAAGAATAAATCCATGAATTTAATAGGCTTCAAGTATGGGAATTAGTTCCAAAACCAGACTGTGTCATGATAATCGCTCTCAAGTGGATTTATAAAGTAAAGCTTGATGAGTATGGTGATGTTCTGAAGAACAAGGCACAGTTAGTCGCAAAGGGATATCGACAAGAGGAGGGTATCGATTTTGAGGAATCATTTGCACTGGTTGCACGGATGGAGTCTATCAAAATCTTCATTGTAAAGGCCACCAGCAAATATATGATCATCTACCAGATGGATGTCAAGCTGCATTCATGAATGGCGAGCTAAAAGAAGAAGTCTACGCCAATCAACCTGAGGGCTTTGTTGATCCAGATCACCCAACACACGTCTATCGTCTGAAGAAGGCCCTTTATGGTTTAAAGTATGCTCCAAGGGCGTAGTATAACACATTATCAAGGTTCCTTCTAGATAACAAGTTCTCCAAGGGTGTAGTGGATCCTACATTATTCACCCAGAAAACATGCAAACATATTTTTCTTGTTTAAATTTACGTAGATGATATCATATTTGCCTCGACTGATCCTAAAGCTTGTGACATATTTTCCAAAGAGATGAGTTCAAAATTTCAGATGTCAATGATGGGGCAAATGTCATTTTTCTTAGGATTACAAGTTTCTCAAAGTCCCAGAGGCATCTTCATTAATCAATCAAAATATGCTTTTGAAATTTTAATGAAATATGGAATGGATAAGTCTGACCCTGTAGATACACCAATGGTTGATAGATCAAAACTGGATGAGGACCCCTTAGGGATTCCGGTTGACCAGACTCGGTTTCGACAAATGGTCGGCTCATTAATGTACCTCATTGCGAGTAGACCAGATCTGGTATTCGCCGTGTGCATGTGTGCTAGGTATCAGGATAAGCCTACCAAAAAGCACCTTGAAGCAATTAAGCGAGTCTTTCGGTACCTTCGAGGCACCATTAACTAGGGTCTTTGGTATCTGAAGGACACCGTTATGGTACTAACGGCCTATGTAGACGCTGACCATGCAGGTTGCCAAGATACAAGGAGAAATACGTCTGGAAGTGCTCAGTTTCTTGGAGACAAATTAGTGAGCTGGTCATCAAAAAAGCAGAAAAGCACTGCTATCTCAACCATAGAGGCTGAATACATTGCCATGTCTAGATGTTGTGCTCAGATACTTTGAATGAGGTCACAGCTAACGGACTACGGCTTTGCATTCAATAACATACCTCTGTATTGTGACAACAAAAGTGATATCGCTCTCTGCTGCAACAATGTCCAGCACTCCCTGTCAAAGCACATCGACATACGTCACTATTTCATTAGAGAGCAAGTCGAGAATGGCGTGGTTGAACTTTACTTTGTGACAACGGATTATCAGCTTGCGAACATATTCACTAAAGCATTACCAAGAGAGCGGTTCAAATTTCTACTCCCGCGACTTGGAATGAAGAGTACGACTCCAGAAACCCTTAAACGTCTTTAAGAAGGGGAGGATGAGTAAAGGATGGTCTTCATGTATCCTATGTATATATTTAAAAACAAAAAGAAAAATACAAAAATATAAAACCTACAAAAACCATAAAAATCCGAAAAATAGAAAATACCAAAAATATTTTTAAGACATGTTTTTTGAAATTCAATAATATTTACGGACCTAGAAATGTCATTCAATAATGACACGGGTCTTTAAATAAAGTTCGAGCAGAAGTTCAAACTTTTAAAACATGTCTTCATGCCTTACAGTTATTTCAACTATAACCCGTTTTTAAATCTGAGGAAAGCATGTCGCCAAAAAGACAGCTGTTCCTAACAACGGTTAATTAATTTTTCCCAGGCATGGATTACTTTATATCCATGCATCATCAGAATAATGTACGTTTCAGTGCGTTTTTCTTCTTACGAAAGAAAAGTCTTCCTTTTTATATAACCAAATAATTTTTTCTTAATTGATTGTTCAAAATTATTTGTGTTAACCACGGTGGAATAAGTGTTGTTTACAATTAATCAGTTTGTGCATTTACAATAAAATTTTCAACTCAAACAACGACTACATCTCTTTAAATAGAAAACGGGTCATTGTTTGAGGGGGAGAGTGATTTCAAAATTTATCTCATTAAACGGATTTCCAAAAACATCTCACATCTAACGGAAAATGTTTTTGTATTTAAAAGGGGTTACAATTTGAGGGGAAGTTAATTAATTTTAACTTAAAAGACCTAAATTGTCAATTGTTATAAAGTTTAGGGGCTTAAATGCAATTTTGCTATGTGTTTCCTTGCTTTTATAAACAATAGGGACTAAATCTGCTATTTCCCAAACTTAGTTAACCTTAGAAATACATTAATCCAAAAAATAAAAGAAGTTAGATAACCTAAGGACCAAAACTGCCAAATTGAAACTTAGAAGTATAAAAGCCGGCGGTTTGCTTAAACTAGTCAAACGTCTAAAATCTTGGTCAAACTATGCCACACACATACACTCGCAAACCGCCACCTTTAATTCGCCACCATCCATTAATTGATTTCCCGTGTCCCTCTTGCTAAGGTATTACTTGAACTTCGTTCTGTGTCCTTAGATCTAAATGTGAGTGAAAGGAATCGAATTAAAATGCATTAAAACGTATAGAATCTCTAGATATTAGACCTAGGGTTTCAAAAAATTAAAATGTAGTTTGGAAGTTGTAATTGAATGGTGGGATATGTACGGTTAGGGTTGTTTAACACTAATCTATATCTGTTCATGTGTTGTTCAAACTCATTTGTGTGATACGATTGATTTCTCAATCGTTTTTGATCGAATTCACATAGGGTGTTTGAAATTGTGTTTTTGTTTCTGGGATTGATTTATTAGGTTGAGATAATGAAACTTTGAGACTTAGTTGAGATCCTTTTTAATATATTACATGAATTGTTGATTTTCACATATAGTTTGACTTTCAAAAGTCAAACAACGGTTTGCTGTTGTTGTAATCAGTGCGTATGCTTTTGTATGTTAGTATAAAGTTATTTTTGAGTAGCAAAGCAAGTTTGCATGCCCCCTTAAGGTTCTTAAAGGTGTCGTGGCTTTAAATGGTAACGTAAGGCTCTAATCTGATGTAATGTGAAGATAAGGATGTTAATAAATGCTTGTTAGGTGATAAAAATGATCTAGGATGCCTTGGATTGTGTTTGGATTAGCCAAAACTGTTAGAAAAATTGAATCTGAAATAGGTGTTCTAAGCAGCGGTTTGCCATATTCTTGATAGCGGTTTGCATAAAATCTAGATAGCGGTTTGCTTGTTACTATATGTAGCGGTTTGCTAGATTTTCCATGCAGCGGTTTGCCTTATGTTTGTATGTAGCGGTTTGATATATTTCTTAATATTTTAATAAAGCAGGGAAACTGTTGCTTAGCAGCGGTTTGGTCAAATTTTCATTTATTATTAAAATATTCGAACCTCTATTTTGATTTTTTCTAAAAATGGCGGCGGTTTGATTAAATATGATTTAAATATTCATAACTGTTTGGTCAAGGCAGTTTGATTAAAAATAATTAAAATATTCATAGCGGTTTGGTTGAAGCGGGTTGATTAAAAATGATTAAAAGATTCATAACGGTTTGGTTAAAGCGGTTTGATTAAATAACATTAAAATATTCGTAGCGGTTTGGTCGTAGCGATTTAAGGAATATATTATTTTAGTCATGGCGTTTTTGTGGTTTGCCTCACGGCGGTTTACTCAAACCACCATGTGGCGGTTTGATAACCTGCTACATGGAGGTTTACCTAAACCACCACATGGTGGTTTGGTAAACTGCTGGGTAGCGGTTTGGGCCAATCTTATAACTTGGCCCATTAAGCCCATTACCACTTAAGGCCCATTTTAAAGGCCCAATTACATAACTAACTCCCATCCGAGAATGGTTAACTTATGATTGAGCTTGACGAATACTTTCTGGACCTTGACCAAGGTTGACCATTGTTGACCATTGGAATAACTTATGCCAATGACCAATGAATCAATGTGTAATATCTCATCAAACCTGATTTAATCATGGCTTAATCAAACATGGAATGGCAAGTCAAACTCATGGCTAATATTGTCTTCTAACATTAATTATCTGTCATTTTTTCTATCTATGTTGATATTCTCATGCAGATAAGATGGCTGAAGAGAATATTCCTGCCCTCACCAGATCTGATGATCAGTTGGTCCCCGCCAAGGCCCGCTTACCTTATGGGAAGAGCAATCTTCTCTTGGATCTATAAAGTTGCAAAAGAACCCTATCTTTTGCATTTCTGTCGACATTCTCTCTAGAATACTAATTTCTTCAGAGCATTCAATGCATCAACAAATGTTCCATCTATCTACATACAGCAGTTCTGGAATACTCGGAACACGAGCAAAAGTCTGGTGTATTACAGTTTCTAGTTGGATGAACAGTGGTTTCCTCTTAATGCTGACCTTCTCCGTGAGGCCTTGGAAATTACCCCTGTAGACCCAGCCCATCCTTTTGTGCCCCCCCTATGAGTGAACAGGTTATGGATTTGGTTAACGAATTGGGCTACCTAGAGGTAATTCGCTTTGTTTCCAAGATGCATGTGAATAATCTTTATCAGCCGTGGAGAGCTATGCTTACATTGATCAACCAATGTTTAACAAAAAAGGACTTTGGATGTGACAAAACCCAGACCACCTACTTCTTCAAATGCCTGTGGGTATTGTCACAAGACGCTCGCGCGCGCGATTATGCAGAACTTTTATAAGAAGGTTGTGCAGGGGATTCAGACTCGAGCTCGCGCGCTCGATCTCTGGGCTAGTATTAAGGTATTCCTTCCAAGAAGTCAACTCCTCATGTTATTCCTTACTTCCGGTTCACAAAGATGATAATTTATTATTTAGGGAGCAGACATAACATTCACAGAAGACCTGAGTCGCCTATGCATGTTACAGGTGATGATTTTCCTCTTGTTAATCTTAAGTTCGTCCCCAAAGGTGAAAAAAGATGAAGTGTTTGGAATGCCTTATAACAACCCGCAATTTTCATCAATGTAATTATCCATCTATAAATTAGATGCACTGTTTTAATCACACTATATTATATATATACCACATTTTTACAGGGGAATTTTTGCTTTTATTCATTATGCAACGTGACTTGATCTCAGATTAATCGAGTCAGCAACCGCTATCAATGCATCTATAATCTATGTTTATTTCATGTAAACATCTTAATATGTCAAGTCAAATATCTTAATATGAATTTTACTCAAGTACATTATCCATTTAAACGCTTACTTTTCTAAACGTTTATTTCATAATACAAGCATTAAAAAGTTATCGTTTTATCAAAAACCATAATTATATGTATTGTATACATATAAAATGAATGTACAGAGCCTTTTAAAGCATGTGTACAGTATCATAGCACTACATTTGATATCTTTTTCCTCTTAAATCAAAGTTACAACTTTCCAAAGCTTAATGTATAAGGTTTAGAATGCAAGAAAGTCAAATAGGTTCATTTTATCTCCTAAATCACTTTGGTTTCTTACTCATCATCTTTCGTAAAGTAACAAGCACTTAATGCATGAAGTTTAAAACTTAAACTAAAACCCTATTCATCTAAACCCTAATCTAAAACTAATCCTAAAAACATAGCCCTAAACCTAATTTCACTTTCATCTAAAAACTAAACCCTAAACATAAAACTAAGCCCTAAACCTTAATCCTAGCCCTAATCTCAGTCCTAAACACTAATCCTAAACCTTAATCTATCCTAAATTCTAACCCTAACTCAATCTAAAAGTCAAAACCCCTAACCCAAAAGCAAAACAAACTCGGCACCCCTTTTAATCCAATTTTGAACATTTTAACTAAGCTTGCACCAAGTCCTTATGACCTCTTATGACATCACCAAAGTGCCTCTAAGTAGCTTACAAGCACCTCCATCACCACCTTAAGCTCCAAGGCTTCTAGAAAATCCCTTGGAGACCCTTATGGGCAGCCGTGCTCTTCAACACCTCACCTTGCCTAGATATTTTTCTAGTCTCACCATATGTGTCTTTCAAATACACATCCCTACGTCCACCATCTACAACTCATAACCTTAGTTAGGGTGTTTTCACCCTATAAATAGCCGAACCATACAACACTTTCAAATCATCCCTCAAACTCATCTCACACACTCAAATGGAGTTATATCCTTTCCATAGCAGCAATAGAAGATCAAAAGAAGTCCCTAGCTTAGAATAGAAGCCAAGAAGCAAGAAAAACAAAGTCTTGAAGCCATTCTTAGGCGTACGAGTCATAAAAACCTATTTCGACCCATTTTAGCTCAAGTAAGCCTAAGATCTTGTTCCATAAGCTTATATTCTGTATTAGAATGTTCATAATACTCTTAAGATCATATATGAACTCTTGTTTGAAGCTTTGAATCCTCAAACCCATGTGTTTTTTATTAAAATCCTAAAAATGACCCGTTTTGATTTTCTAGCTTACGAATCCTTCTCTAAACTTTTGTTATGTTAGAACATCTTATTTTAGATTATTCTAATAAGCTATAACCTGCAAATATCATTTGGAATCCTAAAATAAGCTTGCATGGCTTTTTGGACTTGTTTTGCAAATATTTCCATGCATAAGGGTATATATCGTAACTTTCTAAAATTTATAACTAAAGGGGCTGAAAATGTCATTATTCTAAAGTTATAACTATAAGGACCTATTTTACCAAGTTTGAAAGTTAAAGGTTTAAATTATATATAAAGGACTAAAGTCATAAAAGTTTATAAACCAAGGGTATATATTGCCAATTTTGCAAACTTGAACATATAAAATATTATATTTTTATATAAATTATAAAAATATATATTAATATTATAAAACTCGATTTTATTAAAACCCGACACATTTATCGTTATTAATCATAAATCGACGCATTATTTCGTCATATATTTAACATAAATTATCATCAACTAACTTTTAAAAAAACTTAAAATCTTATCGTATCACGTTACTAGAGAATATCATATGAAGGGTTTCATTGGAGTTTTCGTTTTGACGAGTTTGCTGGGTTTACGATTTAAAGTGCCCTGGCTCCTCAAACGATACTACATGGCCTCTGGATTATGATAGCCCGAACAACGATACAATATTTCCATAATAAATCAAAGATATACGTTAAGCTTTATGAAGTTTTGAAACATAAACATCACACTAAGATTTGACATATCACCCCAGGTTGCGTGACGAAGCTGTTACTTTTACTTGATATACTTTTGCCATCAATTAGATTTCCCTATACTATTAAGGTGAGTTCATAGCCTCGCATTTTAACTCTTTTAAATTGTTTTATAAACCCGCGAGGGGGATACATGCTTAAAACCTGAATGCAAGTGTTTTTCTAACTATGTGCTATCCTGATATATTATTGCCTAAATCCCGAATTTTGCCATTAAGACCCCTTTAACATGAACCGTTAATTACTCTTTGGAGTGAGCGCGAATGCTGTGAATAGATCTATTTGGGATTGAGCATCCCTGTTGGTGTACCTAAACTTTTTGGTAACCAAACGCACTTCATTTGAAACACTATGCGGGTGTTAGGCAAAGGCATCCGTTGGGGCGACTTGTGATTATTGATTTTCTCAATGTCTCGGTGTCATGAGCTTAGAGCATAATACTATTTTCTATAATTATTGTACTCATTGCAGTTATTACACTTATGGGTGTATAACAACGTAACCCACTATTGTACTTGTATTCAAACTATTTATCATAAACCCGTGAATTTCACTCAACCTTTGTGTTGATCTTTTTAGCATGTTTATCTTCGGTAATTGTGTAACTTATGGCACGGAGTGGCACGGACTTGAAGATGGCTAAACTGTTATCATTCAAACTTTATGTTTTCATGTAGATTTTGGGACCTCTGTTTGTAAAAACTCTGATGAAATAATGAATGATAACTTATCTTTTAAAAACGTCTCTTTCGAGTCATTTTCTATGATTATGACTGTTGTACTATGAAAAATAATACCCCGGATTAGCTTCTGCTGCTATATGACAAAAATGGGGGTGTTATACTAAAGCCCAACCAAAGTCCAAGCCCGGCCCATGGACAAGCCCTTTAGGCTTCCAAGTATAAATACACCTTCTCCATGTGTGGACAAGGTTGGTTGTCTCATTTTTAAGTTTACACACTTATGATAATCTAATCCTCCTTTTTTTCTCTCTACTTTCTCTCTCTAACTTCTCTTTATTTTCTTTCTATCGTCCATCTCTTTTCTACATCGTTTTTCAATGAGG
>BQNB010160672.1:4225-14772 GCA_026074375.1 Tanacetum coccineum
AAACCAATACCTCATAATTAACCAAATTACAAAAATAATCCCTAAACTCTAACGGTGTTAACTCTTATACTCTTATAATTATAAGAGTTAACACTCGTTAACTTTCTTATAACACAAATCCAAGCCCGAGCCCAAACAAATCCCGTGGCCTAATTCCTTTAAAAATAAGCCTAAGTCAACAAGCAATTACCCAGGTCAACGAAATCAAACGCACCCTTTTATAAAAAAGAAAAAAAAACGCGGGAATTTCTGTTGTTACTCTTCACCCATCGTCTCCGTTTAACCTCGAGTCAAAACAAAGGGGTAATTCAAATTGGCTACGTGGCATAGCAATTCAAGTGATAAGGTACATGTTGGCAGAGTTTAACGTCACAAGAGGCTTCCATTGGTCAATTCCCAAAAGGGAATGACACACGTGGATTGAAGAAAACACACCAAGGATAGATTTTTGCACTAAAAGGAGTACAAAAGAAGCACATGAGTGTCACATCACGGATTGCCACACTGGCAATCCGTGTGAGCTAATATTTGATCTAACGGACCACAATGGAGATCTAATCATTGGTAGAAATGAAGAGCCAGGATTGATGGGACCGTGTAACAAACTTTGGACCTAGAAGCTTCTCCTGAGAGCTATAAAAAGACTCCTTCACTCTCACATTGTCATCTTTCTTTTTCTGCATTTTTCTTTAGTTTTTTAAAATAGCTTTTGTAACTTTTAAGTTTAAAATTGTAATTTTCCTTTGAGCTCTTGTAATTTCCTTTTATTAAGTATTGTAATCAGTTTTAAGCATTAATAAAATCACAATTTAGTTCTCATAAAGCCTTTTACTTATATGCTTCTTATTTTTCTCTCAAATGTTTATGCTACTGTTTCAAAAGCGATTAATAAGCTCATACAAGCTTTTTGAGTCTCTAAGCTCAAATTGAGCTCAATTCAGTCATTTAATCTACTGTAACTCTAAAAGCAGTTTAAATACCCTTGCTTAATGGATTTTGGACTTTTGGAAGATGAGCTTAAAATAGAAGAGCTCATATGGACCTTTACTAGCTTATCATTGATAAGCTAGAGCTTGTAGACAGCTCAATAGAGCCTTTGATACCTTTATTTAGCTAAGGTTAAAGTAAGTTTTCATTTAAGCTTTCCTGTCTTAAATTTCTTAGTATAGTTTAGCTTATTTTGCTTAATTGTATTCTTATTTGTGCTTATTAATATGTTATTATGCTTATTAGACTTATTTGATAATCTGTTTTTAGTTAATATAGCTTAGATCTTAATTTAACTTAAATTGTCCTTAAAATCAATAAAAAAACCAAAAATATTAGTGTAGCTAGTAGCTTATTGATTTAAGCTTATTGGATTAGTGTTTTTCGCTTTTTAGGTCTGTTATAAGTTGCTTATTATCTGGTATCTAGTATTTGAGCTTTTAATTTCATTTTAATAAGCTAATATGAACATGAGTATTGTTAAAGGGGTGTTTGGCACAGCAGTACTAACTACAAGTTAGTACTGCTTGTGGCCTTTTGGTCTTTTGAGGATTAGGATAATTAGTTTTTCATAAGTTAGGTTAAAATTTGTAGAAATCTGTCAAAGTATTTTGCATAACTTAGCTTAGATCTCTTCTAGAAATAGTTATTATCTTGCTTGTCTTTCATTTTAAGTTTTAAGCTTGTTAGAATAGTCTTATTAGACCTGCATTTTGTCTAGTTTAAGTTTGGTCACAATTGTGTCAACTGCATCAGCAGTTACAATAGACAATCTCCTATTTTCTAGCTTAATTTTTAAGGAGTTAAAATAGTTTTTAGCTTTAGCTTTTCATAATACAAATAGTTTTTAGGTCATTAATCATCATTTCCAATTTGCTTTTTCAAATTAAGCTTATTAGGTTATCTGTTTTAAGCTGTCAAATAAGCCTTTTGTTTTTTCAGTTTCAAAGTAAAACTAAGCATGATCAAAGTCTTAAGTCTGTTTTCATAGTGCTTTTTCATTAAGCTCTTTGGTTTCAAAATCATTTTCAGCAGTAGATTAGAGTAGCTATTTAGTTGTAGAATAAGTTTTAATAAGTTATTTCCCCACAAGGATCCAAGAGCTTATCTAAAAATAAGCTCAAAGATCCCTGTAGGGACTGTTTAGTTTTAAGTTTTATATTAATCGATTATTGTGAATTTTTGCTTAGGATTGTCACTTTTGTGCTTATTTTGTGCGTTTTTTAGCTTATTAGGTTAAGGAAGTGTAGATAAGCTTATTTTATGCTTTTCCCAAGAGTATCCTAGTCTTTAGTATTTTAGAAGCTTTAAAGTAAAAAAGCTTAGCGACAGTACTAACATCTAAGTTAGTAATGTTTGAGCTTATTGGGAGATTTCAGGTTTATTAGCTATTCTCTAGTAGCTTATTATGTTAACTTTAGTCTTAAAAGTGTTTTTTGTTCTTAGGGTTTAGCTTATTTTAGCTTGTGAAGTTCTAAAAATCCTTTAAAAAGCAAAAAAAAGTAGCTAAGTACTTTCTGTCATCTTTTCAGCAAATTTCTAGCTTATTTAAGGCTTTTCATAAAAAGTTGCTTTTATTAAAAATGCTTATTTTTAGGTGCTTAATAACTTTGCTTTTATAAGTTTTTGAAAATAAAAAAAGGGGAAAGTGGAAGTCGGGGGTGAGCAAGACTCGAACCCCCGACCTCAACACCCTCAACCCTTTATAACACACACCACTCACTACCACTACGCTCTTGGGTCTTTTTCGTTACTCTTACAAAATCTAACTTTTATACACGTTTTCCCTTTAAAGCTTAATAAGTTGTTCTAGCTTATTACACAGCTTATTTGATAAGCTGTGTAATCGAGTTTATTTTTTCTAGGTTCTAATTAGTATAAGCTATTTTCTAGAATTTTTATAGATAGTTTAGTATTTTTAAACATTTATTTTTATTAAAAACTTTAAAAAATCATAAAAAATAGAAAAAATAATTAGAAAAATATAAATCTTTTTTAGAAAATTTTATTTTATCATAAAGTTTCTAGGAAAATTAGTTTTGTCTTCGTAGGGTTTAATTTGCAAAATTTCGATTTTTAAAGAACGGGATTCGTTCCCGTTCTTGTTTTTCGTGTTTTAAAGCTCATTTCAAATCCGTTTTTGTTCTAGTTTTCTTTACACTTACTTTTTAGTCAAATAGAGTCCATTTAAAAAAAATCATTTTAGATTTAATTTAAGAAATTTTAGGTTTTTAAATGTCGTTTAGGATTCCCGTTTTGCGTTTTTCGTTAAAGTTTGGTTTCCCGTTATTTGTCTTCATGCTTAATTTTTATAATTTGCTTATTTTAATTTGTAGAAGTAGATAATCAAATCAATCTTTGTTTCCAATTCAAATCATTGTCCGAACATCAAACGTGGTTTTAATTTCACAAATTGTTGGGGGATAACGACCCGAGAATCATACTTCCCGGATTATATACATATTATATTATATATATTTGTGAAGATTTTCCTTTTTACCTTAGTCCTCAAGGGTAATTTGGTAATTTTCCATCATATATTATATTTTTACGTATATATAGATTCTGACGAATCAAGGGCTTCGTGTTTAATTGATCCACAGCTGTTACCAACATGATTGTGCTTATTCATGGAATTTTATATTTATGTACACGCTATTGGTTAATTTGTCAAAAAATTGCAAAGTAATTAAACATGTTTGTTTAATGATTTTAGTATTCGTGCTTGATTTGAAATTGGTCTTTAGTGTTTATTCTAAATTTTCTACAAAAAATCATAGTATCCAATCAGGAACATGTTTCCAAAGGGGGAAAAAACACGACCTAAGTGTTAAAGTTACAAAAACATGGGCCCAAAAGCCAATCTAGGTGATGATTATTACATGGTTCCAGGCTTAATAAGGAACGTCGTTATTATAGTTACAAAAAATCATGGTCCCAAAACTTAATTATGGAATACAAAAAGTACTTGTCAAGACATAGTTAAAATTGATACTCAAACTACCTTATGCTGAAAATAAAATCTATCCATACGCTCTGGATATGCAAGGGTTGTCTGTATGGGATCTTCCACATCTAAGGATATTCCATGTGTCATCGATTATAAAATACATACCACCCCCACAGTAACCAAAAAACACCCACCTTTCTTTGGTACGTTATCAACAATTGTGAACGTAATCATATACGTATTAGGGTCAATGCATTTCTTGTTAAAAACATTACATAATTCCAGAACTTTAGGTGGTTTTTCCTGTAGACAACAACATCAAAGCATAAAACAAGTAAATAAAACTACATAACATATAGATAATATTAAACAACATATACAATACACAAACATACACTATAAGCTAACTTATACATAAAGCAAATAAAACTAAACTAACGTAAACATAAATAAACTTAAACTAACTTAAAAGACATACTACTTATAACTATTATACATTGACTTGTAAGAAACCTGATATATAACACAGTCTTCCTCAGTTGCCATAATTAGCGACTCATTACATGAACTCATGAAGAATGAACCGCCATCACCTTCAATGCCTAGATGACGAAAGTGTTGTATAAAGTGTTGGTAAACTTTTAGTGAATTTGCCATATTATAAGGGCTTTGATCTTCAACTATAGGCTCTCCTAAATTTGTAAATCCTAGTAACTTTAAACTTTGTTCGGTATCAATGGTATACATATTACTAAATTATGTTATTGCACCACTATTGACTTCTACAACCCACATGACAAAAGTTTGCCTAACAGGACCTATGAGGTTTCCAAATAGAACAAGACTGTTTTCAAGCTTTGAAATATAAAAAGGTATTGGTATAAGGTTTTTTAATGTGTTTGGTTTGTCAATGAGAGCAAAATGTTCCGTATTCATATCAAAAGACATGATCATGTAATTTTTGACTGAAATACCATCATAGCTTACCACCCTCTCTAAAGCAACCCAATAAATTATCCCAATGCAAGCCTGAGATGACCGTTTTAGTCTGATTGTATGACGAGGCACTTGGGTATGTGTAACAATGTTCCAGTGCTTAGTACTTAACTTAAATACTACAACACTTCAATGACCATGATTGGTTTTTGGATATGCAATCTTTACAATGGTTGGGTCTAACGAAACCTGGTGAACACCAAAACCAAACACTATTTTTTCCAAATCTATGTTACCTACCCAATAAGGGATAACTATTCCCACAGATTTTCGAATAGAGGGGTTCTAAATACTAGCCATATAATTTAAATAGAAACACCATAACCTGTAACAACTACCTATAGCCTTATTATTCAAGTTTAAACCAGGTAGACTAGGTTAAAAGTAGGGATACCAGGTGAAACGGAAAGGAACATTTAAAAAACAAATGTAGTTTGCATTAACAAAACCCTGATCATAGGTTACAAGAAATGATGTTGGTTGACTTGTGCGAGCACCATATGCGACAACAAAGTTAGTGCTATCGATGATAGACTTCCATGTCTTTGAAACAATTCTGAAGTGAAGCAAAGACTTAACAGGTAGTCTTAGCATTACTTCATATTGTATTTCTAACGGTATGTTGTCAGACATACTTCTAGAAAAATATATCTTGATTTTTTTAGCAGGAAATGAATAAAAAATGTATAAAAGGAGAAAGTTTTTTCTTTTGACTTGTATACTATTTAGGGACTACAAGTTGTGTTTATAAGCACCCTTGAGAGTACCTTATTCATTAATAGACTAATTGTTGTTTGGTGGACTATCAAATCCTAGCATTAAACTCTTACAAGCCCCTAGCTTCATTGAATTGGGTATAGACAATATGTAACCCTGTGTCATAAATTATTAATGGGAACAATAATTAAAATATTTTTTAGGCTTTGATTAACAATACCAAACACAAAAACTTATTCATAGTAAAAAGTTATTTTGAAATAACTTGACTAACCTTTAAACAGTTAGTCATCCTGATGTACCAATCACGACACTCAATGGCGTAAGTGTCACCGCTATCATAAAAGGTAACCAAGCCTGAACAGAAGTCAAACTTGGCAAGATTCCAGTGTTCACCCGGTTCATTTAAAGGAATAAAAACCTATGTAAACAAAAAATTACAATGAGACATCGTTAGTTAACAATATATTTAACAACCATGTATAAATTTGTAGAAGAATATTTGCCAAAATTAACATGACCTGTTCAACTGCACTCCAGGGCAAATTGTAAGTTTCACCATTAGCATACCAAATTGGCATTGAGTTTTGTAAAAGTAGCTGAACAAAATAACTAGAAACCATGGCCCAATTAGCTGACTTTGGTCTTACATGCCACATGTACTCCACCCATAAATCTATATGCTGTTAAAAGACAAAAAGTAAAATAGTTATTTAAACAATTAAATATAAAGGTAAACAATAATGAAAAAGGATTAAAATATATACATCATCCAATAGCCAGCCTGTCCTTGTAGGATCTAAGCAAACTAAAGACTCCCAGAACTTTCGATCAACCATCCGATCATTACATCATAGAAATCTACAACAAAGCATGCCAGGCTTTCCAAGATACAGATCCAAATCCACTGTTAACCAAACATTGTCTATGGAAGTGTTACAGCGAGAAAGATCCTATACAATAGTTAAACTGTATTAAGAAAATGTCAATGGTTTAATACATACTAGTAAAAGCAAAATTAATTTCATACCTCAGACCATGGTTTCACACTTTTTAAAAATTATGTCATGTCCTGATTAATTACACAACGGCCTAATGATTTATCTTTAAACTTGTTGGATACTTTCAGCCAGCTAGATGAAGTAACACCAGTACAATGACTTCTCTTCTTAGGTACCACACGTGCCATAGCCTGTTTCATATGGTCTGAATTCATAAGGATTAACTCACGTTTTTTATAATCTTTTTTATGAATTTTCTCCTCTTCCAACATATTTTCTTCTTCACGCATCATCTTAGCCTCCTCTTCCAATCTTAGCCTACTCTCCTCTTTTAGTATTTGCTCCTCTTTAAACAACATTTCTTCCTCCTCCAGCTTCATCCTAAACTGCTCTTTAAGGAGATATTCCTGTAAATTGGACACATATTTGAGCAAATCCTTGTCCGAAACAAAAGTAATAAATACAAGTGTGCTTTACCTCATCAGCATCTTCATCAATATCCAAATCTGAATAGCATGTTCCACTACTAATACTAGGAGAGTCAAACAAATCGACGAATTCTTTATTAAGCTCATCGCAAAACTGGGGACTAAGATTGGGAAAATCTTCACTAAACTCCAATTTATCAACAACTACACCCTTTGTTTTGCGAACAAGAACCTATAACATGGATGTTTGAAACTGAGTCAATCATACCTGTTGGAAATCTTTATTCAAAACTATAGGTAAAATGTCTATACCTGAATAATGCCTCAAGTTTAAATATATGAGAATTCAAGTCTGTAATAACATGATCTTTAAGCATGCTTATCTTGCTCCTAGGCACGGTTGGTATCGATGTAGTCATTATTCTAGAATACTTTTTCCGTTGACGTCCAGATACAACCTTTAATAGGTAAGCATAAAAAAGATCTGGTGTTCGGGTTGGAGTCCTAGGTATGTAGTTCTTTAAAAGTTCATTGTTAAATGTCCACCATTTTGTCAAGTACTCACCAAAACTGTGGGTTTCGAATCCTATACAATTAACAATCATTGTTAAATGTGGTAATGATGAATAATGAAAAAGAAGCTTATAATTTTCTACCTTGCAAAAGAGGTTACTAAGATCAGTACTTTTAAAGATAGCCCTTCTCGACCACGCTAATCCTCTTGGTATAACTTCACTGTCTTTACTCCACCAACAATTGCTTCGTTCAAATGACTCCAAAATCCAAATCTAGCAAAAACAAATTTAAATTAAAATGAAATAATATAACATTTAGGTAACCAAACAAGAGTATATATGAAAATACTAACCTTAAAAGACCAAACAAACCCCGACAACGTATAGGTGGGAACATAGTTACGAGACATATGCAATCCTTTAAGGTGCTCAGCCTTGTGATTTGATACTACGTTCAACATTTGTTTGTACAAATGTATCCATATATGCTCAACCCAAGGAAAGGCATTCCATGCTTTAAGATTTTCTACCAACCTCATAAGTGTGTCATCAAATTCATGAACCAACTTACGGCCCATAAAGATAACCTCTAAGGATAACAACAAACATACACGAATAGCGTCTTCGTCACATATTTTGGAAAAGAACTCCTCATCCTCAAGAACACCAATTAAATCTAAGCTAGTTATCTTTAGACCTACCCGATGAGGAAATACCCTAGAACAAAATTTAAGTTCACCTTTGCTATAACAACTGAAACTAACCTCTCCAAAACGCAAACCTATGATTAGAGAAAACTCATGACGACCAAAATGTAGCCCACGACCATGGATATAAAATATCAAAAGCGTATCATAATGTGCATCATCGACATAACACTGCCTTTGTAGCATATAATCTATGATATGTAGTTCATGATCCTAATATGCAAGATCCAACCATTTCTCGAAACAAGGTGTCCTAAACAATTTCCTTCTTTTTTGATTGAGTTTTTCTTTTATAAACATAAAGTACTTCAACTTACTTGTTATTATGACTTTTGCTTCATAATCCTAAAAGAAATAAATTCAAAAAGGAAAAAAATACAATTATTTCACAAGTAACAACATTAAGAAAGTTTAATAACTATACGTAACATTAAACACCACTTATATAGTTTTTAAGTATCGATGTTGAAGTCCTCAAACATAGTATTACAAGTCACATTGTGAATCGTCATAAAGGTTAAATGTATATATTTTTTCATACATAGATTATTATTCAGTTATAAAGGTTCAAGTCCAAACTATTAATCAGTATGCTTAAAGGTTCCAAACAAAGATGTATCACAAAATAAAACACCATTCATTGATTAAGATAACCATTATGGGTTCAACAAAGGTACATTGACCGACACTAACGGAAGGATAATAAAAGGTACATAGACTAACAATAACATAAACAAAATACAACCAGACGATAGACCTAAGACCATAACTTAAGACCATAACTTAAAACCACAGGAAGAAACACAAAAGCCATTTACTTTCCCCGCATCTGAACCACAAATGAAATCTTCTTGAGCACCTTGACCTGGATCTGACTTATAGCAGTCATAAAGGCCCTAACTTTGGAAAGATCAGCATCATTAACATCCCTAAGCAACTTAACAGTTTCAAAGGACAATATGCTACCCTGCAACTTCTTGAGCTCAGCAATGAGGTCTAACCTCTGTCCAACACGATCAGTATACTGCCAAACCATATGGCTCATTTTCCTACTTAGGGTAAAGTCTAACTCATTTTCCTTTTCAAATAAATAATGTAACATGTCCTTAAGTTGATTGGATTTGGCATCTCGGGCAAGTTGTGCGAGGTTTGCCATTTTTGTGAGGAAGTATTGGAAGGATAAAGTAAAAAGGCTTAATTATTGTTGGGGTTGGAAGGATAAACTACAACCAAGGCAACCTATATATAGGGACAGATTGCATACATCAAACTAATCTACAGTGGGGTCATCTAAAGAAGTTATGCGACTTATTAAATTGTAAGCTACTAAGTTTTCCATGCTTAAATCATAAAGTACTTCTTAGGTAGGCTCATACAAGTAACTATGGTCAGTCGTGTCTAGTTAAAGGATAAAACAGAAAGTCCCTATTTTCAAAGACTAATATTTAAGGCAATAACTAAAGGAACAAACAGAATTTCATTAAATGATGAATAGTGTGTGGTTTAAAATGGTGTAATTTTTTTAACCAAATCACATATTCAAATAAGGTAATAAGCTATTTATTTTTCCAAGCCTAAAACAGAAAGTCCTTATTAGGAAGTCTCATACAAGTAACTGTTGACACCCTAATGCTCTGATATTGGCTATTTTAAATGATGAATATTGTGGCTAAAAATTGGGTAATTCCATTTTATAACCCAACAGCTAAACCATATAACAATAATTTGCAGCTCATGGTCATGTAAAATGTAAGTCAGTAAAAAATTTAATGTCAATAATTTGCAGCTTATGGTCATGTAAAATGTAAGTCAGTAAACCAACAAATAGTGTCCAAAAACTAAAAGAGTTGTAAACTAATGGAACTAAACTCAACCAAGCTTATCAAGGAAGTAACGCATATAACAACAATTTACAGCTCTTGGTCATGTCAAATTTAATGGCCATCTAACCCCCATATAACAGCAACAACTACATTAATGGCCATCTAACCCACTTGAAATTTAATGTTTACTGTGTGATATGAAATGGTGTAAGAAGGAAGAAACTATATTTATGTGCATCTAACCCACTTGACTCTATATAACAATGGAAAACTAACAAAATGGGAAAAAAACAAAAAAAAACAAAGCAACAGACCAAATTGTTTAAAGGAATGTAATTATGGCCAAAGAGCAAACAATAATATAAATAATTGTACACAAAACGAATAAAGATGAATGGTATGATGTATTTAGTCTATATATAA
>BQNB010160674.1:0-14772 GCA_026074375.1 Tanacetum coccineum
AGTAACTAATGATCTATAACTATTTAAGCAAAAACAGATGAGGACAATCAACTAATAAGCACTAGAAGAGATATTTAAACACTAATAAGCAAGAGAATAAGCAAATAAGCAATATTAAGCATTTAAACTATAATTAAGCAATTTAAATTGGAATAGAAGAAGAATAAAAAGAGAAACTTACTTGATCCTTTAACTAAACAAAAGGAACCAATTAAGGCAGCTACATGCTCCCTAGCTTATTAGATAAGCTAGAGTAAAGTCCTTGGGATCTCTTCCAATTTAAGATCCCCTTCCAAAAAGCTCATATCCAATGAGATCCATGAAAGATTGTAAGTTTAAACTGATTTAAGGTTTAAGTAAGATTAATTCTGAATTCAATAAGCTCTATTTCAGCTTATAGACTGAAAGAGCTATAAATGAGCTTATTAGCTTTTTGAGACAATTTGGCTATTTAAGAGAGTTTATGATTTTAAATGAGAGCTTAAAAATGAGATTTAAACTATTAAAAACTGAATTGCATTAATTAAAGAAACTGATTACATTACTTAAAAAGAAAAATTACATTTAAGGAAAACACGAAATTACTAGACTAAAAATTACTAAAAAAACTAGATATCGTGTGTGTGAGAGGAGAGGCCTTTTGATAGGCCCTAAAAGAAGCTTCTAGGATCTCTAGCCCTGCTCTCTAATCTTTCAATCTTGGCCTATCATTTCTTCAATCATTCAAGCATCAATTGTGGCCGTTTGATCAAGCTGTGGACACCTGAAGATTGCCAATGTGTCATTCCATTGATGTGACGTTTGTGCTTCTTTTGTGAGTATTTTAGCACAAAAACCCACATAAATTTGTGCTTTCACCATTGTTGACGTGGCCTTTGATTGGGAGAGGTTAAGTAATCCTTTGATAAAGACTGATTTGTCCCTTCATTTGTGTTAGTGAGCTCATGAATTGACCTAAGCACCCTTTAATTTGGAAAACCCCTTTGATTTACCCTGGATGGTGAAACGGGGAAGACAGGTGAACAGTAACACCTTTCACGCCTTTCCTTTGACAGTTAAAAATGTTATAGCTTTGGCATTTTTACACTTTTAGTCCCTCTCTTTCTTTTCCCTTTTTTCAAGTTATAAATAACTTTCGGGAATTGAAAGATTGGTCCTTGGAGTTGTTATAAAAGGACATGGACTAGGGATTTGGGTTTTGTTGACTTTTTTATTGACCATCTTTGACTGGATTTGACTGAGGCTTGATTTTCTGGCTTCGGCTTTGATCCTTTGGCTTCTTTTTGAACTTTTCTGATCCTCGTGTCCGTACTTGTTCTCTTTTGCCTGTTTTCTTGTGATTTTTGATTTATCCGTACCTACATACACAAAACACAAATACAAGCATATTTTTGCCATTTTTGGTCTGTTTTGGGTTTAATTGGGTTATTTTTGGTATAAACGGATATGTATATTCTACACTTATCAGACCACATAATTGGTTAGTCAACCCGGTAGTCAAACTATAAGTCAATGTTTATGTAAATGGTTATAGAAAATATGATGTGTCACAATTAGGAAGAATATGACTTAAAGGACTAAAGTTGTTAATTGGTAAATATTCTATATAAGTTAATGTGGCCAAATATAAAGGAAAGAGACTTGAGGGACCTATTATGTCAATAAGCCAAACTTGTGCTAACTAACTAGATATTTCCCAGGCTTCTAAAAAGTTCTAGTATTCTTGTGTGTGTATGTGTAGGGGGGGAAGTGTTGAGCCTAGGAGAAAAGGAGGGAAATAGGTGAAATTTGATGATTAATTGATGAAGAGTTTAAGGTTTCATTTCAAGTGCTAAGTTCATAGAAATAATATCCTACACAAGTAAGTAACTTTAATTGAGTTAATTAAAGAATTATGAGTTAGGCTTTCTACACCCAAATTGGGGTTATGTGTAATTATGTTTCTAAAGCAATAATTAAAGTGTTTGTGATATTAGGTTTAAGGTCAATTCATGATTTTAGTGAATTTGGTAATTGAAGGTTTCATCATATGATCAAAGTATGATCATATGATGTTAAGTAATGATGAAGGGTGTGTGAATGGGTTATATAAGCCTTTACTATTTATTATTTAGTGATAATGAATGGTTAATGGTTATGGTTTAGGAAGCAAGGATGATGATGGCCTTATTGAGAATTAGCTTGGAATGAGGTAAGTAACTTGGATTATAACATGTGTTATATACATGTTTTATCATGTTTGTGTTGTGATTGAATGTATTAAGAGCATAAGAACCTTGATTAGAATGGGAATAAGTTAGAGATTTGGGGATTAGATATATGAGTGTTAGTCTAATGGCATTAGACTAACTAAGGTATGTATTTTGATTTGTATTAAAGATGTATGATTAGTATGAATCATTGTTATGCTATGGTTAGGATGTATGTGAAAGTTCTTGTTGTGCTAATGAAGCGAGACAAGTTTGGATAGACCATTGTCATGTGGACTAAGTTCGGATGTTATGTTGATAATGTGATGATGTGTATATGATTATATGTTATATTTTGGGTTACTTACTAAGCAAAAGCTTACGCGTTTAAGTTAAAATATTTTATAGGTTCAATGTGAAGAAGGTATAGCTTGGATAATGCAAGGAGTAGAAGTATTGGTTATGTATATGGTAATAGTTATAGAATGTCGAGCTCGAAGTCAAAGTTGAACCCTGAGTGTCTTAAAAAGGTTTATAAACTTGTGTGTCATGTGCTAGAGTATTTTTAGTTGTAGAGTTAAAGGTATGTTATAAATGCGTGTTGAAGTATTTGTAAATGGGTCAAAATGAGGCGTTTGGTAAACCTCGTAAAGTATATGTTTTTGGATTAGTTAGCCACAAACGAGTATGAAAATGATGTATTATGTTGTATTAATGATTTCTGGAAAGTTTCGTATAATATCGAATTCGGGACGTTAGTTTTTCGAAATAAAGTGTCAAAATGCGTTTTTGAGTGACCAGGTAAAAAAAGCCACTCGGTGAGGCCTTTTTGCCACCCGGCTTCTCACCAGCCGCCCGGCGTGCTGTTTTGCCGCCCGGCTGGTTTGGTCTGGCAGAATTTGGTCGATCTTGTTTATGTCGTAAAAACCAAACCGCAAGGAGTTAGAAGGCGTGCCACCTGCCGTTTCAAAGATAATTGAGTCTAGTTTCATTTAGTGACACTTTCAAGAAGTGAATGGTAATTGATTTTGGTCAGTTTATAAACAAATGACACTAGGTCATTTCTGGGTCATGCGTATGAGTAAAAGTTTTAAATTTTGGTCAAATGAAAGAGTCGGGAAATAGGCGTTTCAACTTTGTATTAGAGCTTCGGTCTAAGAGAAGTAAGTTTCCACTATATGTGCCCATCTAGGTCTCCAAAACCAAACACTTAAACCTAGCTTCGAAGCCCGAGTACAAGGCTACATGGCAGCACATACGGAAAGGATGGAAAGGTTCGAGGAAGCCATCTTTAAGCAAAGAGAGGAAATCAATGGAAAAATGGCAGAAATGTTTGAGCTTTTGAAAGAACTCACAGCAAGTAGGACGCCAGAAATGTTTGGCCTACTTGTCCTTCTTTTTACAAATAATATGCAATATGATTAAATTATGTCAAATTTAAAAAAATTTAGCATAGCTTTTGTTAAAATTACTAGTTACATTACCTCGCACACTATAACCCTTAATGTCAAATTGTGAGAATTAAGCCTATTCCGTTTCCAAACGTTTACCAAAAATTTCACAAAAATTATGAGTGTGCCGGTGATGTAGTGGACTTTAGAACTTGGCTTGGTATATCACTCGAGACCACAAAAATAATTACTATGGACTTAGATGGAGTAACATGTTTAATTGGTAAATTTCTAGGAATACACCAAAAAGCTTATATGTTATGTTATTAACTAACTACACTGATTAGTTAACCCCCGTATAATCCTTTGCTTACTCTCACTATAAGAGTAAGATCCCCTTGAAAAACCTGTTGAGCCATTCCTGTCTTTTTCATACCAAAATGTTTATTTTGTTACACCTTTACATCTTAGCCTGCCCTGTAAGATTAAGCCTATTAATCAAAGTTGCTAGTAGCTTTTGTGTAAAGTTTTGTAATTCCTGTGTCAAAGTGAAATTTTCTATCTTTGGTTAGGTCGGAAAATTGCACAATGCAATAGGAATGTAAAAGTATGTAGCTCGTGTATTTTGCTACTTTCGCAATTATGTTCTATATCTGAAGATGAAGCGTTTAAAGAAAAATTATCCGGATGGATTATGATGATGAAAACGGTGAAATTACACCGAGATTTGTATTGTTATGTTTAAAAAGAATAATAGAAAATTGCATAAAAAAGAAGAAAGGATTGATAGTCGGTTCGTTAAACTTAAACTGATAAATTACTTGGAGGATCGATTATTCGTTGATATATGGTAAAAATTAATGATGTATAGTTTTATATAAGAGTGGTCGATATCACCACTTCTTTTGTAAAAGTATGTATAAATTAGGATGATTGAGAAGTTGACCGTTATGGGAATGCCAAATTAGGTTGTCTTTGTCATTTCTATGATCGAGACGTTTGCATATATTTGTTGAGTCTTTATCATGGAACGGTCAGAAAAGTTTCTAGCAACATTATACCTTATTTGTTCAGGCTTAATCTATTTGTTTTTGTGAATTTTATTTAACAACAATTTACTTCCCTTTCCTAACAATTAACCTTAGGTTTTACTCAAACAAGGATGTGATTGAGTCATGCATGTCTATTCCGTCATTATGGTCATGTATGCGTGATTCAGCTGCCTTGTTGGTTTATTACTTTTGGTGAAAGTTAGAAGACTCATACCCTATATCATTCTTCGTCCTAACCCTTGGTTAAACTCAAATGAGGATGTGATCGAATTATACATGTCTATTCTGTTGTTACGGCCATGTATGTGTGAGTCAGCTGCCTTGTTGGTGTGGTACTTTTGGTGAAAGATTGTTAGAATGATCAACCCATTAAGCCTATTAACCCAATTTACTTTTTGACTTGTTACTCCTTAGCTCTAGTGGTGGATATATGTATCCTTGCCAAGCATATGATAGAAAACTAATCACGACCGAGCAAATGACTGTACCTATTAAATGTTACACCCTAGATTAGTTGAGTGATCTAAGTGTTTTCATTCCCATGTTTCGTGAGGTGCTTGGTTTTGTACAGGTGATTAAACGAAAGAAATGCTTAAAGGAAAAATCCTTAACTTTGGTTAGGATACATTTTCAATAAATTTCTAGAGTCTACTTGAGGACAAGTAGGATTCAAGTGGGGGGGGGGGGGGTATTTGATGACATCAAATAACGTTAATTTTATACCATCATTTATCCCAAATAAATTACCCACTTTTATATAATTATTGCAAGAATTGTTACTTAATTGCTTAAAGTTGTTAATTGCGGTAATTACAGAGTGTTTTGTGAAGACATGCTAAAAGGCACATATTTTGGAGCTTAAACGAAGATATTTGAATATGCTTATTTCTGACTCAATACTTCGTATTCAGCAAAGAAGATACGGCGTATTAGCGCCTAGACTTCACAAGAAAAAGCATATGATCAATTCCCAATACGGCGTATCCTGCTTACTACATACGCCGTATCTAGCTGGTCAAACAATCAATGATCCTGCATTAAATGTAACTGAGGAAAAATGTAATTGATTGATTGTGAATGTAGTGCGCACTCCAAGGAATTTACCCCTATACGCCGTATTGACCTCACTCAATACGGCGTATCCACTAAATTTTAGAGACTATAAATAGAACACTTAAAAATGAGTTTTCAGTGTGCAAAATTATATTCTCTATACCGTAAACATAAAAGTCAATTTTCTGAAATGAAGAAGAGTAGCCAAGGTCAAGCATCAATCATAATTCCATAGAAGACACCGTGTAATTCCTATACTCTTGTAATCATTTAATTTTTGGTATCGTTTGGTAAACGTTTAGTTTACCTTGGTTAATTGATCATGCTTGTATAATTACAATGGTTATGGGCTAATACCCTCTGGTATTAGCCATCTTAATGAAGATTTAATGTTTGGTTTGTTTTAATCCCGATTGCTTAATTTATCATTGATTGTTTAATTATGTTTATCACCTCATACTTGTCTATGTGCTTGAATATGCGACCTATCATTCAATTGGGTCTAGTGATACCGACCAAGTGATCTAGATACTAGGATAGCTCTCTGTATCGTGTTTTATACATCTAGACCAATAGGATCACAAATAATGTTCTATATTTGCCTTTAGATTAGTGAGCTTAGTTGGCCTGGCAAGTGACCCTCAGATCAATAAGTGCGTTCTTAATCATTGGTAAAGACTTAAACAGTGAACTACCAGTATATAAAATATCGTCAAGCAGTAAGTTGGTAAAGTCCCGATGGGCTAGAGTTTAACAAGATCATCATTGCTTTAATCCCTAAGATAGATTATAATTAAACTAAAAGGATGCTTTATGCGGATACGTTAATTATGACAGGATTCAACGTGTCAAGGTCTTAGGATGATGTCCCGCCTAAGTCTTAAGAATGATATGCCGCCTCAAGATAAGCAGTCATTGCACCAAACAAACAAACCAGCATTTAATCGGATTTAATATGGCTAATACAGTTTTCTATCATTTGGCTTGTACCGCTCTTTTATCTTCTGATTATCTTCTTGCATGCTTATTGTGTATTGAATTGATTATTGTCACCATAAAACCTGTGCCAGTCTCTCAGGCTGAAAACCCCTTTATCATTAGAACTAGGTTTAGCATAGGTTTAACAAGTAATTACAATTAACTGGTCTAATTAGATTATTTAAAATATTGATAGAATATAAGATTAACGACCTCGCTCTTAGTGTTCGACAACCTACTTACCGCGAAACTCCATCTGATCGGCTATACTGCCCGTTAAAGTGTTGTTTTAGGATCAGTCAGCTAAATATAAATTTAAAACTTAGTAATCAATAAATACAACCTACACGACAGCACATCAATCTCACTTCGGTTGTATATTTCACTGTGTGTTGTGATCTCATTTTATTTATTATGCATATGTCATGTCGCATTTATGATTGTATGAAATCTAACGTGTATTATATTTTCTTGTGATTTTGAAGAAAGTGCCGCCAAAGAAAACCACCACCCCTATGACTGATGCTGTTATTAAGCAATTGATAGCCCAAGGAGTAGCTGATGCGCTGGTTGAGTATGAAGCAAACAGAAGCAGTGGAAATGGCGATGATAGCCATGGTTCTAGAAGTAGCAGAAGAAGGACAGAGCACGCTACACGTGAGTACACGTATAGTGACTTCTTGAAATGCCAACCCCTTAACTTCAAGGGTACGGAAGGAGTCATAGGTTCGAGTTAGTGGTTTGAGAAGATGGAATTTGTATTCCACATTCGCAACTGCACCGTTGCGTGCTAAATCAAGTTTGCTACATATACTCTTCTTGTTAGTGCACTAACGTGGTGGAATTCCCACGTTAAGATTGTTGGTCATGATGCTGCTTACGGAATGCCATGGAAAACACTAAAGAAAATGATAACTGCCAAGTATTGCCCAAGGAGTGAAATTAAGAAGTTAGAAATTGAAATTTGGAACCTGAAGGTTAAGGGTACTGATGTTGTAAGCTATACATAACATTTTTAAGAGTTGGCGCTGATGTGCGGGAGGATGTTTCCCAAGGAATTTGATGAGGTTGAGATGTATGTTGGTGGACTTCCTGACATGATTCAAGGTAGTGTGATGGCATCCAGCCCAAAGACAGTGCAAGATGCAATTGAATTTAAAAATGATCTGATGGATCAGAAGGTTCGTACATTTGCTGAAAGACAAGCTAAGAACAAAAGAAAGCTTGATGACAACTCAAGGAACAACCACACTCAACAATAGCCTTACAAAAGGCAAAATGTAGCCAGGGCTTACCTTGCTGGGATGGTAAGAAGAGGGAATATGGTGGATCTCTACCTCTGTGTACAAAATGCAGCTACCATTACAATGGGCAGTGTGCTACTAAGTGCAACAACTGCAAGAAAGTTGGCCATCTGGCCCGTGATTATAGAAGCCCAGCTGCTACTGCTAACAACCAGAGATCCCCTGGGGCGATTCAGAGGGTTGTCACATGCTTTGAGTGTGGAGTTCAGGGGAATTACAAGAAGGATTGTCCTAAGTTGAAAAACAAGAACCGTAGAAATCAAGCTGGAAATGGTGAAGCACAGGCAAGGGCTTATAAAGTGGGAAATGCAGGGACAAACCTAGACTTTAATGTCATTACCAGTACGTTCCTCCTAAACAACCGCTATGCTTCTATCATATTCGATACTGGTGCCGATAGGAGTTTTGTGTCAACTGCATTTAGGAATTGATATCGTCCCATCTACACTAGACTATGATTATGATGTCGAACTAGCCAACGAAAAAATAATTGGAGTTAATACTATCATACGGGGTTGCACTTTAAACTTCTTAAATCATCCATCAACATCAACCTCATACCCGTAGAACTTGGTAGTTTTGACGTCATAAATGGTATGGATTGGTTATCAAAGTATCATGTCGTCATCGTCTGTTATGAGAAGATCGTTTGTATTCCCTTTGGGAATGAAATCTTTATTGTTCGTGGTGATGGAAGCAACAATGGACACGAGTCTAGATTAAACATCATCTCGTGCACCAAAACTTAAAAGTATTTGCTGAAAGGATGTCCTATCTTTTTGGCACATATTACCGCAAAAAAGGCTGAAGACAAGTTGGAGGAAAAGCGACTTGAAGATGTATCTATTGTTTGATATTTCCCCGAAGTATTTCCCTAGGACTTGCTGGGTATTCCACCAACCCGACAAGTGGAATTTTAAATATACCTGGTGCTGCACCTGTAGCACGGGCGCCTTATCGATTAGCTCCGTCCGAAATAAAAGAATTGTCGGATCAACTGCAAGAGCTTTCCGACAAAGGCTTTATAAGACCCAGTTTCTCACCTTGGGGAGCTCCGGTCTTGTTTGTCAAGAAGAAGGATGGATCATTCCGGATGTGCATCAATTACCGGGAATTAAATAAGCTAATGGTAAAGAACCGTTATCCGCTTCCAAGAATTAACAATTTATTTGATCAACTTCAAGGGCCGAGTGTCTACTCGAAGATCGACCTGTGATTGGGTTATCATCAGTTAAGAGTTCGTAAAGAAGATATCCTGAAGACCACATTCAGAACTCGTTATGGTCATTACGAGTTTTAGGTTATGCCATTTGGTTTGACGAATGCACCGGCAGTATTTATGGATCTCATGAATCGGGTGTGCAAGCCATACTTGGACAAGTTTGTGATTGTCTTTATTGATGATATTCTAATCTACTCGAAGAGCAAGCAAGAGCACGAAGAACACCTTAAGTTGATTTTAGAGTTGCTTAAGAAGGAGGAATTGTATGCCAAATTCTCTAAATGTGAATTTTGGATCCCTAAAGTACAGCTTCTCGGATATGTGATTGATAGTCAAGGCATTCACGTGGATCCCACCAAGATCGAGTCTATTAAAGATAGGGCATCTCCTAAGACTCCAACGGAGATCCGTTAATTTTTAGGTCTTGCCGGTTATTATCTAATATTCATTAAAGGATTTTCAAAGATCGCCAAATCAATGACCAAGCTAACCCAGAAAAAGGTCAAGTTTGATTGGGGTGACAATCAAGAAGCCGCTTTTCAGTTATTGAAGCAGAAACTGTATAGCACACCTATCTTGGCTTTACCTGAAGGAGTTGAGAACTTTATTATTTATTGTGTTGCTTCGTATAAAGGATTAGGTGCCGTCTTAATGCAAAACGAGAAGGTGATTGCTTATGCATCACGACAACTGAAAGCTCATGAGAAGAATTATACGACTCATGATTTAGAATTTGGAGCAGTAGTGTTCGCTCTAAAGATTTGGAGACACTATATGTATGGAACAAAGTGTGCTGTGTTTACTGATTACAAAAGCTTACAACACATCCTTGATCAGAAGGAGTTGAACATGAGGCAACGTCGTTGGTTGGAATTGCTCAGTGATTACGATTGCGAAATTTGTTATCACCCGGGAAAAGCAGATGTAGTGGCTGACGCTTTAAGTAGAAAAGAACGAATTAAGCCATTACGGGTTCGAGCCTTAGTTATGACTATTGGTTTGGATCTTCCCAAGTAGATTTTAAATGCTCAGACTGAGGCAAGGAAACCAGAAAACTTCGAGGCTGAAGATGTGGGAGGTATGATCAGGAAAGAGAAGTTGGAACCTCATGCTGACAGAACACTATGTTTGAAGAACAGGAGTTGGTTGCCATGCTTTGGTGATCTAAGGACTTTGATTATGTATGAGTCCCACAAGTCAAAATATTTTGTTCATTCGGGTTCCGACAAGATGTGCCAAGACATGAAGAAATTGTATCGGTAACCCAATATGAAAGCCGATATTGCCACCTATGTTAGCAAGTGTTTGACATGCTTAAAGGTTAAAGTTGAACACCAGAAACCATCTGGTTTGTTAGTACAACCTGAGATCCCTCAGTGAAAGTAGGATAATATCACCATGGTTTTTATCACCAAGCTCCCTAACACTTTAAGTGGTTATGATACCATTTGGTTAATTGTAGACCATCTTACTAAGTCTGCACACTTTTTGACGATAAAGGAAAATGACTCAATGGAGAGATTGACAAGTCTGTACCTAAAAGAAGTTGTCACGAGACATGGAATACCAGTCTCAATCATTTGTGACCATGATGGTAGATTTACGTCAAATTTCTGGAGGTCGTTCCAGAAGGCTTTGGGTACTCGTTTGGATATGAGTCCAGTTACCATCCGCAGACTGATAGACAAAGCAAAAGAACCATTCAGACAATGGAAGATATGTTACGCGCTTACGTGATAGACTTTAGAAATGGTTGGGATAGGCACTTACCGCTAATTGAGTTCTCATACAACAATAGTTATTATACTAGCATTAAAGCTTCACCATTTGAGGCACTTTATGGTCGTAAGTTTCGATCGGCCGAGGTCAAAGATGTTCAGCTCACTAGTCCAGAAATTATTCACGAGACAACCAAAAAGATCATTCAAATCAAAAGAAAGATTCAAGCCGCTCATGATCGTCAGAAGAGTTACGCCGATGTGAGGCGTAAGCCTTTAGAATTTCAAGTTGGTGACAAAGTCAGGTTGAAGGTATCACCTTGGAAAGGGGTTATCTGTTTTGGCAAACAGGGGAAGTTAAATCCGAGGTATATTGGACCTTTCAAGGTATTGGCAAAAGTGGGAACCGTTGGTTACAGACTTGAATTTTTTCAACAACTAAGCAGGGTTCATAGCACGTTTCACATATCCAATTTAAAGAAGTGTTTATCCGACGAGCCGTTGGCAATTCTGTTGATTGAAATACATATTGATGATAAGCTTCACTTCGTTGAAGAACCAGTGGAGATCATGGATCATGAAGTCAAGCGGTTGAAGCAAAGTCGTATCCCCGTTATCAAAGTTCGATGGAACTCTAGGAGAAGTCCTGAGTTCACATAGGGACATGAAGATCAATTTCGAAAGAATTATCCACATCTCTTCATAAAAACCGCACCCTCGACAAGTGCCACGTCTTGAGCCTTGCGGACAAGGCTCCTTTAACGGGGGAAGACTGTAACAATCCATCATTTCAGGTCATTTTTTGACTTCATATATTCAATTATTTATTTTAAGACCTTTGCGCGTTTACTTTTAATTTTCATCGTTTAGTTAAATCGCGTAAGCTAAAAATCAACATTCAACGTAAACCGTCATCAAACAAATAAAATTTTACGTGAAGCAAGTGTTATATAATTATTACGAAGTTAATTTGTAACTTTTCACTTTTTATTTTTATTGGTTACGTAAAACGTTTACGTTTCGCAATAAAATACATTTATGCATGCATGGAAGCACCAATACCTATCTATACTCCAACAAATACCCACTCTTATACTCAATACACAAAATTTCTATCATTTCTATCCTAAAATGAGTTTTGGCCGTCCCCTTTATTCATACACAAGAAATAAAATTAACCACTCCACTAAAGTCACTTCTCATTAATCTAAACTCTCTTTTTAACCACCATGTAAACCATAAGCTCTTTATCCATGGGATATAAAGGACTCTCTTGTCCTTCCTTCACTCTCAACTGTGGCTTCTCCTAGGGAGGAGGAGAGCACATGTACTTTTTATACTAAACCACTACTAACCCATTGTTTTGCTAGAAGGTTTATGTAATACTTTCCCTATAAAAGGAAGCTTAGTGTAAGCCTCTCACACACATAACAACTAGCTAAATAATCAAAGTTTTCTCTCTTGTTTCTCTCTTCTAACTTACGGCTTAAATAAGTGCACAAGAAAAATTCATAAGTCTCATTTCTACATCAAAACAAGTAAACAAGGGTGTTTAGGTTTGATATCTAAGATATATCAAGGGTATTTCAAAGCTAGGGTTTCATAAAATCAAGGGTTTACAAGAAAAAGAATTAGGGTTTTCAAGATAAAAACTAGGATTTTATCATAAGGATTTTAGGTTGAAGATTAGGGTTTGGTTGTGTTCATCTCTTCTTACATTCATACAAGGTCTATCATAAACTCTACACTTTCATAATTAATTCATTTATATATATACATAATTGTTATATTGTTAAATCGCCATTTAGTATTTATTTTATAAAGTTTATAAAATAAAACAAGTTGTTACATAATCAAGGAAATACATATTCATGGTAAGAATGTATTTAAAATATGTTAAGATGCAAGAACATATTTTATTTGACATAATCAATTGTTACAATTTATTTATATAGTTTATAAATAAATGATTGTTGTAGACATTTTATTTGGACATATTGGACATAAATTAGAGGACTTAAATATACTAATGGTGTTGTATTAGTGATTTTAGAAGACTTGTAATATTTAAATCATGTTAGAATTTATAAAATCAAGTTTTTTGTATATATATAATATATACATATTATATATATACATAATATATATACATATATATATATTTTAAAAAAACCAATAATAAAAAAAAATTTATATAATGACATATATATACATATATATATTATATACACACATATATGTATACAATATAACATAAATGTATATTATATATGTAAATATGTACATATATATGTATATATTTTATATGTATATATGTTATATATATATATATATATATTATATATATATATATATATATATGTATATGTATGTATATATGTATATATATACATATATATACATACAAATATACATATACATCGAATATTATGTATATATGGTATATATATGTATATGTATATCTGTATAATGAAATGTATCTATTATATTCTGTATACTTATATGTATATATATATATATATGTATATATATATATATATGTATATATATATATATATGTATATATATATATATGTATGTGTGTGTATATATATGTGTGTGTGTGTATTTTTTGAAAAGACACGAATTTTTTTGAAAAATATAAACCTGATATTAAAATAGTACATTTCAAGAAGATTCCAAATATATAATAAACTTGAAAAACAGATCTATAACGAAAGAAATATGAATTTTACGAGATTTCGTTAATTAAATATATAATAAGTGTTTTTATATAAATTGTTTCTATACAGATTTTTATAAAATTTGTAAACATATTATTATGATAGATCATCTCGATACGATTTCGTAGATATAAAGAACGCGCAAAACGGAGTTAAAACGAGAAAGTTATGAATTTTTAAAGATTTAAAACTATATATTATTTTCACAGCTTTTATAAAGCTATGAAAAACTGCGAGAAACTGTGAACTTTGAAATCGGTGTTTTTGAAGGCTTTCGGGTCCGATTTGGCCAAAGTACAAAACTACAAAGTTGTTCGGAATAACGTTTTACTATATATCTATAAGGTTTTCGAAGGCTAGAAGTGTATAGATATTTAACTAGAAATTATAAAAGCTAGTTAGCTTTTATAAATAATTTCATGCACTTTTATTAAAAACACATAAAGCTGTTAGAATTATAAAATGAGGTTTACGAGTGTTTTCTGGTTCGTTTGGGCTATAAAACATTAAGAAATAATGTAGTATTACTTATATAATATTTATACATGTTTTTAAAATTTTAAATATTTTTTTATAAAATGATTAAACTATTTATATAATATCATAATATAAATAATGAAAATATTAATTCAAGTATTATTAATGAATAATCAATTATTGGACAAAGATAATATTTTTACGGATACATATACTTGGACATTAGATATCAAGCGTGACTAAAATATTGTTTCAACTTTCATAAATTAAACAAAAACTATTAGGTGGTGAGATAACTCTATAATTTATATTGTAATGTTATTATTCAAGTATACAGTTTCATACGGCCTATAATTAATTAGGTTGCATTCGGATTTTACGTGACGTTTCACTTATTTGATTTTCTAGAATCAATACATTCATACCATCACTTAAGGTGAGTTCATAACCCCTTTTCATACAATTATAATGATTTACAACTTTTGAGGTGAGAAACATGCATTGTTTTACACTTGGACGCAAGTACACTTTTAAATAAATTACGAGTTTGCCTAAGTAGCGATAACCCACTATGCCCATGAATCATGAACTGTTAATTACTTGGTGAATCATGAACTATTAATTACTCGGTGTGAGCGCAAATGTTATAAATAGATCTATTTGGG
>BQNB010160675.1:0-14772 GCA_026074375.1 Tanacetum coccineum
GTTGGCGCTAGCGGAATAGAGGTGCTCATTTTAGGTTTTATCAGGTCTCTTTGTTTCTTGTGACTCTGAATACGACATATTTACTTGTTTGATATGCCGTATAGGTGTTTCAGAATCATCATCAGCCTTATCACAACTTTCTAAATCGGTTTGATTGATGCTCTTCTCCAGGTTATTGACTAGAAATGAGTCTAATTGGTCATCTTCCAATAACTCTTGGGTTTTTGATTGTATAGTTGTATCTAAGTAATCGATCCCATATCATTCATCGTCCTTGGCGGGAGGTCTTTTTATCGATTGGTCTACATCAAAAATTACCTCTTTGTTTCCCACCCTCAGTGTTATCTTTTTTATTAAATACATCTATCATTGTCCGTGCGGTTGCAAGAAATGGTCTTCCTAATATTATCGGAATCTTAGAGTCTTCCCGCATGTCTAAGATAACAAAATTGATAGGGAGGATGAATTTATCAATTTTGATAAGTACGTTTTCTGATATTCCCCACGGATACTGAATGGACCTATCTGCTAGTTCTAAGCTCATTCTCATAGGTTTGGGTTCCCCAAGGCCTAACTTCTCATACATTATGTATGGCATTAAGCTTATACTAGCTCCTAAGTCCGCTAAAGTATTATTGATATGTAAATGACCAATATCGCAAGGAATAGTGAAACTTCTTAGGTCTTTTTACTTGGATGGGAGTTTGTTTATCAATATTGCTGAGCATCTCTCGTTCATTGTTACTATGCAAGCCTCCTCTAACCTGGTTTTGTTTGATAGTAGCCCTTTCAAAAATTTGGCGTACTTTGGCATTTAGGAAAGGGCTTCGGTAAATGGGATGTTTATGTGAAGTTGTTTCAGGTTTTCTAAGAACTTTCGTTGTTGGGCTTCTTCTTTTTCTTTCTTTAACTTGTGGGGAAAAGAAATTAATGGTGCTAGTAGCTTAATAGTTTGTTCTTTTGTTTCTTGAGGTTTGGTCTCGACGAGGACTTTATTTGGTTCTATAGGTTTATCATGATGAAGTATCGGAGGTTCTTTGTTTATGTCATTTGTGTCGCGAATGATTTTGGTTGTTGTCTTCCCTCCTCTAGTAATCACACCTTTGACTTCATAATTTGATAATTGAGCATCGTTAATTGCTTTTGACAACCCGTATACCTCGAATTTGAGCTCGCTTAGTGAATTGTTCCTTTCTTTTAGTAAGAGTTCATTGGTTGTTTTGAATTCTCTAATAAATGCCCTCATTTCCTCGTGTTCTCGTCTTCCTTTGTCGATAAACTTGTATAACATTTCTTCCATTGTTAGTTTCCTTGGGGGATAGGAGAACTAGAAAGGGTTGAATCCAAATGATGTTCCTGACATAAAAGACATAATTCAAAGTAAAGCTATTCTAGGAAATTTAAAGTTCGCAAAGATAATGACTTCTGATGTTAATATGCCGTATATATTTTGCGAAATACGCCGTATACACAGCAAAGTACCAATACGTTGTATCTGTTTAAAAGGTTAGATACGTCGTATTCAACTGGTGAATACGCTGTATCACCAGAATAGAATATAAATAATGCTAGAACACACAATGCAATTAAATACAAACAGAATTAAATTATGCTAATTAAATTATTCTAAGCTAATGGTTAGAAATACTAATAAAATTAAAGGTTAAACTTTTTCACTCCCCGACAACGGCGCCAAAAACTTGATGTGCTGTCGTGTAGGGTCAATTTATTGATTACCAAGTTTTAAATTTATATTTAGCCGACTTATCCTAAAACAACACTTTAACGGGCAGTGTACCTGATCGGGTGGAGTTTCGTGGTAAGTAGGGTGTCAAACACTAAGAGCGAGGTCGTTAACCTTATATTCTATTAGTATTTCAATTAATTTAATTAAGTTAATTCTAATTACTTGTTAAACCTATGCTAAACCTAGTTCTAATGATAATGGGGGGTTTTCAGCCTGAGAGACTGGCACAAGTTTTATGGTGACAATAATCAATTCTAAACACAATAAACATGCAAGAAAACAATCTGAAGATAAAAGAGCGGTACAAGCCAAATGATAGAAAATTGTATTAGCCATATTAAATCCAATTAAATGCTGGTTTGTTTGTTTAGTGCAATGATTACTTATCTCGAAGTGGCATATCATTCTTAAGACTTAGGCGGGACATCATCCTAAGACCTAGACATGTTAAATCCTGTCACAATTAACGTATCCGCATAAAGCATCCTTTTAGTTTAATTATAATCTATCTAGGGATTAAAGCAATGGTGATCTTGTTAAACCCTAGGCCATCGGGACTTTACCCACTTACTGTTTGATGGTAATTTATATACTGGTAGTTCACTGTTCAAGTCTTTATCAATTAATTAAGAACATACTTGTTGAAACATTACGGGTCACCTGCCGGTCCAACTAAGCTCATAATTTAAAGACAAAGATAGAACATTATTTGTGATCCTATTGGTCCAGTAATATAAAACACGATATGGAGAGTTATCCCAGTATCTAGTTCACTTGTTAGGCATAACTAGACCCAGTTGAATGATAGGTCGCATATTCAAACACGTAGACAAGTATCATGTGATAAACATAATTAAACTTTCAACGATAAATTAAGAAATCGAGTTTAAAACAAACCAAACATTAAATCTTCATTAAGATGGCTAATACCCAAGGGTATTAGCCCATAACCATTGTAATTATACAAGCGTGATCAAATAACCAAGGTAAACTAAACGTTTTACCGAACGATACCAAAAATTAAATGATTACAAGAGTATAGGAATTACACGGTGTCTTCTATGTAATCGTGATCGATGCTTGACCTTTGGCTGCTCTTTTTCTCTTTAGAAAATCATCTTTTATGTGTATGGTATAGAGAATATGATTTTGCACACCGAAAACTCGTTTTTGAGTCTTCTATTTATAGTGTCTGAAAAAGACTGGATACGCCGTATTGAGTGAGGTCAATACGGCGTATAGGAGTGTTTTCCTTGGAGTGCGCGCTAAGTTTATAATCAATTAGATATATCTTCCCAAATTATATTTATTCACCAAATCTCTGAATGTCTATCCAGCTGGATACGACGTATGAAGGAACTTGGATACGCCGTATTGGGAATTGAGAATGCGCGTTTTCTTGTGAAGTCCAGGCGCTGATACGCCGTATCTTCTTTTTTGGATACGGCGTATTGGGCAGAAATAAGCAATCTTCAAATATTATCGTTTAAGCTCCAAAAAGTGCGCCTTTTAGCATGTCTTCACAAATCACTCCGAAATTACTGCAATTTACAACTTTAAGCAATTAAGTAACAATTTTTGCAATAATTATATAAAAGTGGAAAATTTATTCGGGATAAATGATGGTATAAATGTAACGTTATTTGATGTCATCACTTACCCGAAAGAAGTAGAAGAGACTATAGGAACCCCGATGGAGGTAGAACCTTTGAACCACACGAAACTAGAGGATTTAGGCTTGAATACTTGTAGTCATGACCTCTTTCATAGTTCTAGGAAATTCCTAGTGTTGATGAACCGAAACCTCAACTTTTACTAAATTTTCCATTCTTAGATGTAAATCTAAGAGATAAAAGAGGAACCGACCCACCCATCAACCAATATAGTCTGGGTAGTTTTAGTTTGAAGGTAGTAGAACCTGTAACCATTCACACACAACATCCACCCCATGTGGCATACTTTTATCGAAATGGTGTGTATCGTTACTATCACCCGCACTTATTGCTAAGTGTAGGGGAAACCTCCTTTTTACGCGTTAAATAAGCATAGAGTCAGGCTCGTGACTCGAACAAAAACAAGCGCTTCTCGGGAGGCAACCCGAGCATTTTTATTTACTTGCTTTATTTATCTTGTGATTTGAATTGTTAGGATTTTTTGCATGATAGTTTTTTATTTTGAATTGTTGCATGATTGGTTTGTTATGTAATTATGTTTTATTTTGCTTTTGATTTTGTCTCATTAGTAATTAAAGGTAATTTGCGTTAAATAAGTGTAGGGGATATCATATGTGGTTATTATGGACCTAAATTGATTGTGTGATGATTTTTGATTAATTTATATACATGCTTTGTTTGCTTTTGTTTGTTTGTGTCAAATACTTGTGGATATGTTTTGTGAATTTCTACAGGAAATTTGGACATCAAAAGATAGGATATTTACAGAATTTTTTATCAAAAAAATGACAACGCTAATTTTCTTAGTGCTTGGAGACGACGTCAGGATTAAATCCTGACGGCGTCAGGCACTGTAGCAAAGAAAAATCACGTTTAAAACTTATTTTTCGTATAATTTCCAGATTTTTAAAATCCAAATTTTCTTGTATGATATTTATAATTCGTATCACAAGTATACTGTCCTTTATTTTAGTTTGTTTCTAAGTCTGGAATTACATCTTGTTATGATCTATCTTGGTTCTATTTTACGCTGGGTATAGTTGTCTTTGTCTTTGATTTTCAGGATATATTAGATAAGGAGAGTCCGGAAGTTCATTGGATTCTCACTTGGACGATTCTTGGATAAAGATTTAGCCGGTCTATCTTGTTTCTTCTTTAATATTGAGCAAAACCATAGGAGTATTAGTTTCTCTCGCTTTTCTTATTTTCCCTTCATTCATTTTTGGGTACTCATAGAACATTGAGGACAATGTTCAAAATAAGTGTAGGGGAGAAATAAAATCCTTAGAAACTATTCTTTCAATTGCATTGCTTTGTCCTTAAACATATGTGTAATATACTGAAACATAGCGTAAGATGGTAATTTTAACTCAAATTTTAAATTTTTTTGTCATATACCGGTGAAACTGTAGTATTAGAAGTGTCTCATGGATAGAAGTTATATGACTAGCACAAAAACCCTACCACTTAAAAATTCCACCCCAAAAATATGAGGTTCGCCCATATATCTTTAGGAATTAAAGCATCCATCTTTGATGCTTTTGATGATTTTAACATTTAGCTTGCTCGAGTTGAGGATTTAAGCAATCACATGTGTCTCGTTCATGGATTTGGACGAGCATGTTTCGTTTTGTCTCTTTTTCTGGAGCATTGGTATCGGTTAGGATTATGAGAGTGTACAGGTTGTATTATAAATTCTAGAACTTGTTTTAGCGATTTATCCTGAGACTGCTAGTAGGATCGCATTCGTATGATTGGGATTTACTAAGTGATAAGAGGCATTAGGATAAACCCATGTTTTTAGCCTGTATTTGTTATAATTATGATGGTCTCCTCGATCATATAACTACCCCCACACCATTGCTATGCACTCATTTTTATTGCAAGATACCCCTAGTACACCCCTCCGAGCCTATCCTTTTCGCGGTTCTCTAATTTTCTGGTGGATTTTGGATTATTAATGAAGAGCATTGTTTACACCCCACCAAAATGTTACATCCAAATCTCCTTAGCCTCCCTTGTATGTACTCATTTTAATACATTATTGTTATCAAATTTGTTAAACCCTGGTTAATTATTTAATTTTGTACATGGTTGCTAAGTCGAGTCATTATTAGTGTGTACAGTTTTGGGACGATTGGGATTCATGGTAGTATTTATTATACGGATAAATGTGGAAAAAAAGTTAAGTCATTACCCTTATATTTGTCTAATATTCTCCATGTTATGTTGATCCTTCTCAATTCGGGTCATTAGTTAGTTTATGTTTTTGAGTATTAAAAACTCAAGTGTAGGGGTGCAATGATAAACCCCAAATCATATTATTTATGTTTCAGCAAATGGCAGGGCAAAAGTGTATGGAAAAAAAATGAAAAAATGAAAAAACCAAAAAAAATATGTTAGATACGGGCTGCCATTTTGCATATGTTTATGTTCAAGAAAGAGTCAAGAAAAAAAAGAGATTGATGTAGAGTTTGTATATTATTGTCCTAGTTTCGTCGAGTCTTGACTTAGCAATGCCTTTTACATGTATTCTTGTGAATGATTAACTTGCCACCAGTCAAAATTCTCCCAAATATCACCAACAATGTTTCCTTTACCCTACACATATACATCACAACCCTTTAAAGTCCTATTTGATAGTAATTCCTAGGTGCTTATGCTAAATCGGTGGAGGTTTTTGATCCTTTATCAAGCTTATGATAATTTATATACTATGACAGGTAGTGAGTGTTATTTTCTCGTTTCCTATATTGTTATAATTCATTATTACACTCGAGAGAATGAGAGAATCCAACACTTATGTGAGGTACTAGTATATAATTTCCATGCTTTTAATTACGAGGTCTAATTGGTTATGCCATAAATTATATTTATTGAGTAGGTTAAATGCCCCCTATTTTGCTATTGACTAGGTAGAAAAGCTCAATTGCTTGAGGACAAGAAAATCCCAAGTGTAGGGGTATTTGATGAGGTGTCACTTTATACACTTTTTCGGGGTCATTTAACCCATGAAATCATGTAAATATCTCCATTTATCATGCTTAATCATTTCTTTTTGTGATTTTAGCATTTGGAAGGTATTTGGAGGAAATACATGTGGCTTGGACTCAATTTGGGAAGAAACGAACAAAATTACAAATCTAGACAAAAATCGATGAAGAATTGGTTTACAAGTTGTAGAGATGGTGTCACAATTTCTTGTGACGACATCAAAGTATTCAAGGGATGACGTCAAGACTTTTAATGATGACTTCAAAGTAGCCCTAGAAGCCCAAAGAAGATTCTATGGGTTGACGACGTCACGATTAACAAGCGATGATGTCACGATTACTATCTTATATATAACCCTTATTTTCTAGGTTTAGTGGTGGAAAACTTTGAGGAACGATTTTATACTTAGTAGCAGTAGTTCTTAGACGATTTTTAGGGTTTCTAACCCTATTGTGCTCATCATTACTCCATGTTTTATTGAACTAAAGTTCTTTTATCTCTTTAATCTTTCAATATGTTTATGTATTGTTTGATTAATTGTTCTTTGCTTTCAATAAAAATGTTTGGCTAAATTTAATTTGTGTTTGCTTATGATTGCATGAAACCTAGTTTTTTCATCTTTTATTATTACTTCTTGTTAATGATGTGCGCGTTAGGCTTTAGAAAACCTGCTTCTTAATTGCATAGCGAAGACGTCTAGGGAAACGCGTCTAGGTTATATGATACCATGCAATAGTCTTCATACTACCTTGCCATTTGGGTGGATTCCGAATTAGGTGTTTAATTATTTAGATACTTACTCATTCTATTACAAGGGTGACGGGTAATAAAACAAGAGACAACAACTAGAGAGTAGTGCATGATTAGGTAAACACATTTGTTTAGCCATAAGAGTTTTCCATTAATTTTAGTTTTCTTGCAATTAGAATAGAATTAGGAGTAGTTTTAGTTTAATCAAACCCCCTTTCAAACCTGAGATTTTACATGCTTTCATAAAATATAAAAACATAAAAATACTCTTCTCTCGACCTTTAGACCATAGTGACCATACGATTCGAGCCTACCCAAACTATTCCCTTAGAGAACGATAATAACCCTCCGAGTCTTGCCTATACTACACTACAATGGTTAGGTATACTGTCTAGGAGGGTTGTAAAACTTCGGTTTGCAATCACTCGCACATCAATTTTGATTAAAAATGTGACACCTAAAACAACGGGTAACTCGCCTTTTATGAAACTTGGTTTTCGATTTCAACACACACAAAGAACACTCCTAGATCATCTTCTGAGCTTTGATACCAATTGTTAGGTATCAAGAACCACTTATCCGGGGGTCGGGGAAACTCGTTAAAGATGAACATCATTCTAGTGAGAGAGTTGAGTAGAAAGAGAAAGGAATAAACTAAATAAGAAGGAAAATGATATGCTACAAGAGTCTCACCCCTCCATGGAAGTATGAATGGGTATATATAGTCCCAACACGTCTCTACCTTACATAAATGCCTATTCTAGTCCATGCATTTTGTGACTATAGTTAACTAGGTAATTCTGTAATTGTCCTCGCATTTTGGAATTCCTAACAAGTACCTATGTTGTTTGGTTAATTAGTTTGTTTGTTAGGCCATTAAATATTGTTACCTTAGTTTCTGAATTGGATAGGCGATGATGATAAATGTGTCGTTGAGATGTTTCGATGAAATTGGTCATAGATTGATAATAATCGTATCTTGGAGGGATATTATGGTAATGCAACCATGGTGGTTATTACTTATTTTTCCTATCAAATTCTTGCATATCTGAGTCTCCTATACTTTTTTCACTAAGATTGGTCTTTGTTTAAGCAATCTTCATGCACAGTTAAGAATAGGCGTATCTTGGCAAGATATTGCAGCCATAACGCCTAGCGAACGACGCCAAATTATACATTAGGCATGCAGATGACGTTGTTTTGACATTAATGAGGTCATTTTATTCTCTTGTTGTGTCGTTTGGTTAAGTGGGTTCTTAGTTGGGCCATTAAAACATAAATGTATACATATTGGGTAATTATATTATAATCCATGTCTTTTCTACCTACCTTTATTTTCCTTCTTATTTAAATATTGTCTTCAGATCTTTCTTTCATCAACCTTCATGCACGATCATCCATAGTTTCATCTCCTTCTTGGTATTAATGCAGTCATTTTGTAAAGTCCCTATGTCGTTTGGTTAATTAGGTTGTTTGTTAAGCCATTAGATATTGGCACCCTAATTTCTAAATTAGAAGGCGATGATGATAAATGTGTCTTTGAGATGTCTCGCTGAAATTGGTCAAAGATTGAAAATAACCGTATCTTGGCGGGGTATTTATAGTAATTCAACCATGGCAATTATTCCTTCTTTTTCCTATTAATTTCTTACAGATCTGAGTCTTCTATATTTTTCACTAAAATTGGTCTTTCTTTCAGCAATCTTCATCCACAAGAATCTCATATCTTACTCATAAATCCACATCTACTTCTTCCACCTTCCATTATGGCTCATCCTGATGACGATGATGTAGATATGAATGATGAAGGTACTTCTCGTCAAAGCACTTTGACTCTCACTTCTTACCGTGATTCTCTTCCTCATCTTTCACCTCAGAACTATCTTGATCCAACTAAAGATGAAGAGCACATTCCTACAATGTTTCACCGACAAACAACAATGATGAATCGACAAGTTTTGATGCACATGGAGTAAAGGGGAGCACATAAGCCAATTAGGAAGGAGTTTTGTAAAGTCTTCACGAAGAAGTGAGCATGATGAGGGATTTTATTTTAAGAACAATTTAACTTAACTTGTTGGTTACGCACTTGGTACCTTTATTTTTCTTGATTAGACTTGCTAGCATTATTAGTAGTATTTCTAGTACGATAACTTTCTAGTAGTATTTTTAGACTTATGCTCTAGACGATAACTACTAGTAACGGCAACATAGTTTGCCTGGGTAATCGGTTCAATTTATCACCCTTAGTTTTATAATTATTGCATTCTTATTATTATTATTTGTTGCATGCTTATTGTTATTACTTGTTGCATGCTTATTATTTGTTGCGTACTTAATATTTAATGTTTATGGTTGCTAAAAATTCTTGCAAATATTCTTCTTGGTTTTCATCTATATTTAGTATTCCTATGGTTATATTCTTAGATGACTTGCGGAACTAGGAATTGCAGAATCACAGCCCCAAAAACATTATCTTTATCCTTTATGATCCATTGGATAAAAGAACGAATGGGAAAATTCATCCAGAACAGGTCACGGCTCCCTTAATTATGGGGCGGCTCCCTTATATTTAAGGGATCCGTGGTATAATTAAGGGATTTGTCCCCTGTTACTATCGAATTTTCACTATCCACAACTTACCACTTTTCCACCATTTAAACAAACTTTCTCCATTTTCATAACCCTCTTCTTAATCTTTAGGATAAAACATTATCCAAATTCAAATTCATACAATGTCATGCACCATCTTTAGTTATAAGAAGCCTTCTCCACTCACCATTTTACTTGCACCTTCAATCTTCTTCAACCTCACTTTACATTCATCCATGGCTTCCTCTCAATGTTCTTCCACAAACCTTTTAAGAAAACCTATAATCTCCAATAAACCAATATGGAAGAAACCTATCCATATTGATCTCACTAAAGAAGATGATGATGTTAAGACACCATCACCCACTAGTATGCCACACTCACCAACACCACCAAATGCACCTCTAAAAACACCTTCTACTAGAGGAACACCATCTTCATCATCCTCCATGCCATCAAGACCAAACTCATCACCATTTCACTCCTCATAACCTATTAATCCATACATTGAATATCTCATAGATACCCCTCTAAGGGTTTCTCATCCACATCCTCTACAAACACAAAATCACCAACCCATTGATATCACTATTTCACTCTCACCCCTAAGTCCTTTGGACTATGATTTTGATTACCCATCACCACCATCATCATCACCTAATATGAATTATCCCACTCAGCTAGACTTAGTGATCTTCATGGAATAAATTGCTTGTGGTGCCTACACAACCACAATCTCATTCTTGCCTTGAGGGATGAGATTCATTTCATGTTTTCTTACATTGAACAACACATCACACCAACTTACACACCACACTCTCAACATCAAACTAAACATCTAGTATGTTTAGTTTCTCATTTCAATAAATCTGTTAAACTACCCTTTTGTTTAAAAAGCAAGCCCTAGAAGTCCTACAAGTCATCTAGAATATTATTATGCTTCTTATTTAGATTATTTGTTCTTGTAATATCATCATACTTTTTAGTATGATATTTATGTATGTTTAATGTATGATTTTTTAATATGTCTCATTGTTGTGGTGTTTATTGGTTGGCTTACTTTTTATGGTTCGCTTATTTATATTGGTTGACTTAATTTTATCTTTGGCTTATATTTTTAGCCAATTTGTTATATTTCTTTTGGTTGTGAACTTGCTAGTAGTTAGATATATTTCACTTGTACTCTAACTCATTTTTGTAGCACATCACCATAGCTTGATTTCCTGGTGCCCTCAACAAGGGGGAGTATACATCAAGGGGGAGCCTTTGCATCGTCAGTTTTTTATCTCTACAATGACGACACTCTTTTTTAATAGACAAAAAAGGGAGGAAATGGTTAAACTCGTCCACTAAAAACTTCTTTAACTATATTTTTACAAATAATGAGTTTATATTGTCACCATAAAAAATAGGATGATTGTTAATACAAATAATGTCTAAAAACGTTATTTATATTTTTCGACTTCTCTACGTTCTGATAATAACAAAATGTAAATACATTCTACGTCAAAATAAACGTAAACAAGTTATTAGTCTTAAATTTCTATTTCTACGTAAATCACTAAAGGTATGAACAAACAAACATTAAACTTGATGGATGATCAAAGAAATAAATATTTTGTCTTACACTTTACATTTTTATAAATGTAACAAATTTTTTTTTACAAAAACTAATTAGACAAATTATTTTTGTATAATTAAAAAAATGTTTTATTTAGTAATTATTTTAAAATTCAAAACTGTCCATTCCTCCCCCCTCCCCCCCTCCCCCCCCCACCAAAAGAAAAATAGGACCAACCTTCACCAAAAAAACATTTCACCACAAAAAAGACAAAAACATGAGCGTTTATCGGGGACGGCTCCCTTATATTTAAGGGATGGAACCGTCCCCACTGGGCGAAGATTTTTCAGCTGCCTATAAATAGTAGATCATTTTTCATATAAAACTCAACTTTTTCACACAATTTTAATTGCTTATAATCTGTCTTTTAATCCCTCATTTCTCTTATCTTTAAACTTGATTAAAAGTGATCAAATCATCCATCCATTCAAGTGTAAGAGAAGAACACATGTAATCGTCAAGATACAAAGTGTTATAGAGTAGTTTGTGCATACATAACACATGTTACATTCTTGTTGTATATTGTTGTACATCAACCACATAACCTCTAATCTTGTTTAGTTGTTAGATCGGGTTAGTCTTTTAGTCCTAAAAATACGTGAGTGAGTGAGTTAGTATTTTATTCCTTAAAATACACTTGTGTGAGAGATTGGTTCTAGCTAGATTAGAACTCGACATTTAGCTTAGTGTCAGAAATTGGTGTAAGTGTCGTTGTACGGTTTTCTTCGCCTGAAGGGAGCTTGTTGACATAGTGAAGTGAACTCTCGAGTTGGGTACTCAGGGAGTGGAGTTCGGCGAAGAAGAGCTTCATTACCAAACCATTATAAATCTTTGTGTTGTGGTTTGATCTTTCTAACTTTTTACTATTGTCTTTTTTAATATTCGGTTGTTATTGTGTGTTATCTTGCATTGTGTTAATATTATAACTGATTGATCTTACGAAACTCAGATCTAATTTTTTTTGAAATAATCATTTTAAAACGCTAAAGATGGTAAAACTATTCAACCCCCCTTCTAGTTTTCCACAGTAGAAAATCAATGTACTTTATATGTTTACACATTTTCATACTTTATAAGTCATTTGAAGATCTTCGTACTTCAACATGTACGTTTCTTTTCAATCTAATTCATGAGAAAAATGATTAGAATTTTACTAAAGTTGTACTAAAAACATAGATGATAATTGTTTTTTGAACGAGTAATGATGCGGTCGTGCGTTGCGGTGGAACATTTCAAATTCTTGACCTCGTAAACCCCTTGCAAGCTACTACGCTAGATTTTATTTTCAAACTCCAAAGGAAAACAATCATAAACGACATAATTTTAACGGATATAAGACATAAGCAAAGCAGCTGGCAATCAAAACAACTTCATCTTTTTTGAACATCCGCGCTCCACCGGCAAGGTACTTGGTTATGGTTCATTTTCTTCAAGGATCTTCAGTTTATTTGTAGAAACTACACCATGTAAGATGTTATAAACATTGGCAACAACTTCAGATACGGAAGTTTTAAGGGTCATACCTTGAAAGTCCCATAAACCGCTGACAAAATAACATTTTACATGGCGTGCAAGTTCCTTCATGAATTTTTTATCCCTAACAACGCAAAAAAAATTATAGTTGTTAGAAGTCAAATGTATAGACATATATAAAGTTACAACGTACATATTGAACAACTAAACATGTTTGCTTGCAAGTTCACTAACATGACCCCCAAAAATGCCGATAATTTAAAGTTTCTTTTGGCTATTTCAACATATGTAATATTAATCATTACAACTTGTTATACGTTTAAGTATGTGTAAAGACCCTAAAAGGGTTCACTTTATTTAAAAAACTTAAAGACCAGATTTAACGGTTGAACATGAACCCCATCTCCAAATTTTATATTCAAAAGACCAATTGCATTTAAAGTTAGAAGGGTCAATTTTGGGAACTAACAAAGTGACTCAAAATTAGCAGAAACTTGCAGCAAAATACAATTTTTTTCAAACCATGAATAAGCCTTAGATCAAACACATATGACACATCCATAATCACCACCTATTTGTCAAAAATTGTTTGAACCCACAATTATTTTGCATAACTCATGTTCAGAAAGCCAACACAGCATTTCATTAGTATTTTACACGCATGTAATACAAACAATAACATGTAAGGTTGGCCGTTATTTATAATTGGGATTTGACATTTACATCGCCAACCTACACGAAATATATAGATATCTATACATAACTTATCTTGTTCTTTGCATATATCAAGTACCCTTAACGCTTTGCGAGATTCATCCATGCAGCCATTGTTAAACAAAAACTTGATCCAACCTTGCAACCATCCATTGACACTATCTATATAAATCTTTCATTAACATAAAATATTTATAATTCAGCCAAATAACCAACAAATCTCAACATAAACTGCACAGACATTTACCATTATTTCTAAAATGCATTGCACACAACCATTTCTAGTAATAGCAGTATCAAGCCACAGTAGCACGTCTGGCTTAGCTAAGAAATCAGAACGGCTATCAAACATGCTTACATTTTAAGCCACCTAATTACCATCTGATGAAATCATCATAACTAGGATAACATAATTAGTCTTGCTTCCGAGGCTCCAAAATCAGGCCATCAGATCAAACAAATACTTTTAAAGGAATAATCATGTCCTTTTCACCACCATTGCCAAACTCTTAAAGCCAATAAAACACTATGTTTTAATGAACCTGACACCTAAACGATGTAATCAAAACTCGTAACAATCGTTCCAAATTAGAAAAGGTATTGGGAGTGAAGGAATATAAGTAATCTTTAACAACAAGAACTAGAGAGAGAAAGTGGGAAGGAAGTATTTCTAGTGACAGAAAGTAAGAGAAGACAAATACATTAACTATGTGAAAATTACAACCAACCAACCACCTCTCCAAGGCATAAAGAGGTGTTAATATACTTACAAGGGGCAAACGGGCCTTGGCTTGATGGGCTAATCCATGGGCCTTGGTCTAACTACCTATGTAAGTTTCTAAAAATTACTTAACAAGCTAACGACTATTATCTATGGAAGTGACCTACACTTTTGTGTTCCTAACAATCTCCCCCTAAGGGAGGTCACTCCATTTTACAAAATTTAAACCTAGCATACTATGCTTCATCTTTAGTCTTGAGCTCGTTTAACTTCAATCATTAACTTGTGATTTGATGTAGTGATCATTGACTTTAGGTTTGAGCGTGTTCCTTTATCTTGAATGTGAAACTGTGATCTTGAGCACCTTTAGATCATCAACCAAGCATAATCTCATTACGCCATCTCTTGAACTTATGACTTCTGGACCGACATGCTCATACCTTTCTTGATTTGTTGACTTGAAAAGCTTTAATGTTGCATCTTTCTT
>BQNB010160676.1:0-14772 GCA_026074375.1 Tanacetum coccineum
GTAAGAAATCACATGTGATTTTTCGAATCACGTGTGATTTTTTCTGGGCGGAAATTTAAAAAAAAATTCGTCGAAAGTATATAAAAGTGACCGTCTATAGAAAGATAATTTGATTCTCTTCGCAAGGGTATAATTAAATATACGTCAAACGAAAAAAATACATCATCGCGACGAGTATTTTTTATCTTTCTATAGGGCGCACTTCTCTATACTTTCGACAAACTTTTTTCCGAATTTTTTTTCAGTCATGTCTGAAAAAATCACATGTGATTTGTATCACAATCACATGTGATCTCGTAAAATCACATGTGATTTTTTCAGACGTGACTGAAAAAAAACAATCGAAAAAAAAGTTTGTCGAAAGCATATAGAAGTGCCCTTCTATAGAAAGATAATTTAATTCTCATCGCGATGGTATGTTTCGTTTTGCGTAACGATTAACGGTTTGTGAAATATTTAATTTTAAAAAATAGGATGAAAGTGAATTTTTTAATTAAATAAAAATAAAAATTAATCTAAACCATTAGATGGAAATAAAGTGGATGGTTGAGATGAAGTGGATTGTTCTTTAATTATATAGTGTTCTACATAGAACTTTTCTCTATATATGTGATCTTTTGTATACGCTAAACATAGATTCGTACATGATAAGTGCACACTCAGACCGGTCGAATGGAAGATCCACACTCAGACCAGCTTACGTTTTGGTTTTTGGATTTGTTGGAGGGAAACATGCGTGCGTGAATTTGACCAGGGTTTCTCCTCTCGTGGGGTTAAGTAGTCGGGGTTTTACAGCGGGTCATGCTGCTTTGAAAGCCGCCTCGTTCAAAGTGACAAAATACGAGAAATCATGCATTGAAAATCAACACGTATTTATTCTTTTTGCGTTTAATACATTTGGTTTCCTTGCACCTGAGGCGGTGAAGCTACTCAGCCGAGTTCAACGGGTTATGCACAGCAATGTAATGACACCTAGATCCACGAATGTGATTTTTAAACGTATTGACTTTGCAATTCAAAAAGGGTTAACGGCGTGGCTTGTTGCCCGTTTGCCTTCCACCACTATGTAAATACTCTTTCATCTTTAAAAGCGTCAACGTTTTAGTATTAAGTGTTTATAAGTTAGCTACTTAAGTGCATTAGTAAACGCGATATGCATGGACATGTAATTGGAACACTTTCGGCAGTAAATTAGTCATAGCATTCATTGAACCCAATAATTCCAAACCCATTATTTCTTAGTCGAAACTACATGCTTCATGCTTGTTAAACCAAAACACATTTCAAAACCAAAAGCTAAAAGCTTTCAAACAAGATCATATCTTTCTTGGATCCGTTGCAAGATGATTAACTTTACAAAAAGTGTAATTGATTTGACATAAAATCCCTATACAAATTTTGTTATGATTGATGAAGATCATTACTCAAAGACTCCTGAAGCACACTACTTTTTATTTACGGCATTTGAAATAGAAAGACCTAGTAAGGAGCTAGATATAAAAGTTACACGGTATCTGCTAGTATAAAAACACGTGTCGATTTTGAAAGAAAAATACACTTTCATAATTAGTTGAATGGCTTTTCTATACCTATTCGAGATACAATTGAAAGTGAAGAGCTTGATGTTGTCGAGGAAGGATAAACTCTTAATTTGTTAAGCTTTTTTTTTTACTTAAAAGAGATCTTATTACAAAAATGCCAACGAACACATAACGCGGAATGGACAACATCAGAAAGGTAAACTTGAGTGATTTAGAAGGTTGATCGAATATCGTTGAGATTATTGATATGAGTGTTGTCAAAGTCGTGGTAAAATATATGATGCATGTCCTTTATCAAAGGAGAACAATTACATATTTTTTGGGGGTGTAATATATAAATAATTTGGTTTGTTGTTAAAAATAAATTTCATTACTCTTTAACAGGCAATAAAAAAAATATGGATTTAGATTTTGTTTATTGAAAGATGAACGACTCCGTCTACTGGGTTCTCTTGGACCTTCAACGCCTCCAAGTTCTTTTTCGGGACCTTTAACACCTCTAAGTTATTCTCCGGGACCTTCTAGATATGCACCGAGTATTGGAAAAGCAGAGTGCTCAAACCGCAAGTTCTTGACTGAAAATATGAAGGTACTTGCTGGGAAGATAAAGGTACTCGAGGAAACACTAGAAATGAAAATGCATCTCGAGAACCACACACTTGATTCAGCTGCACTACTTCACGAGCTTTATAATGACATGAGAAAACTTGGTTTGGAGTAGTTTTTCATTTAGCCAAAGCAATTTAGCATTTGGAATGTAATTCGTATGCTTTAATGTTTAAACGTTTATCGATTTGTAATATAATTCGTATTTTTAATGTTTAAACGTTAATCGATTAGGAATGTAATTCGTATGTTTTAGTTATTTGTTGTAATGGAACACCCTTCGATTTAGTTAATATTCAAGTTAGCTGCAATTCGTATGTTTTATCATTTGATGTAGTTAAACACCGTTCAATTTTGATCACATTCAAGTTAATTTGATCACTGCTAATTCTGCTAAATATGTTACCCTTTAAAATATTTTGTATTTAATACTTTAAATATTTTTTTATACGTTTTTTATTTTAGAATTAATTTACAGACTAAAAGTATTTAAATGACTTTTTTTCCTTTAATAGCTAAAAATACGTAATAGTTTATTTTTAATATTGAGAAAATTGCGACCACATTTGTGGTCGTGGCTTAATTTTCAAAAAATAAAATGATTTCTTTTTTTTTTTGGAACGGCGATTTTATTAGAAACAAAAACTAGCAAGGAGCTAGATTACAAAACAATAATATAGGGGTTTTTGAGCTTTTCGTTCCATCCCGAACGAGGCTGTGATCTAATATCTTACACCAATAAAAAGGAAACTAGTAATGAATTATCAATAAGCATCGACTTCGAACGCTTTTCTCTTTATCGTCCAAATAGAAGCTTGTTTCGATAGATCCAAAACGTACCACCACTCAAATGGGATACAAACTTCCTTCGAACAATCTTTTTGTGTTGAATTCATTACGATGAAACATGCCAAGACTCTTCACAGTTGGCTTATGAGTCATAGTTGCGTAATCCAATTTTCCACCAGCTCAAAATCTTATTATTAGAAATTTGTCCCGAACAAATCCACACCTAAAGGAACAAATGGTCCGGTCGATTCAATTAGCATTATCACAATTATGGCCCGACCTATCATGAATGGTCAATACCTTCTACACGGAGAATGTTGAACCGGGTTAGGTTTAAGCATCGGTCTTGATTTTCCAGGCAAGAACGTTGATTTTTATCGGGAACACTCTTTACCATCTAGTTTTTCTCCAATCTTCCCGCTTTAACGAATGCATATTCCATCGATAGTTACGGAGCAAGAGGCACCGAAAAAATACCCGTACTCTCCAGATTCCAATTTCCATCTGCAGCCGAAGGCACAGATAGTGACAGAACCTGAAACAATTTACTAGCTGTCGAATTGATTTTCGATACCCCCCTACTGGGGGAATTCGACGGAAGGAGCAGACCAAACTGTGTGCTATCTTGGAACTATAAGTAACATCTTTGAGGTTTCAAGCGCGTTATAATCTGGAAATATGTCTTTAAAATGCCCCTAGTATGCCCAATGATCCAACAGAATTTGGTGGACTCCCGATTTCCATCTCTTTGAAGTCTTATTAATCAACAAACGTTACATACTTTTCTTTGGAAGCAGATCGAAATTCACTCAAAATACGAGAGCACATGTTTTGCCAGTAAGTAGAGGACCAATTTTTCCCCCCTGAATGAATTTTACCACCCAACCGGGAATAGCCTCAATAACTTTAGTCCAAAGAGAGTCTTTTTGCATGAGAGAAACTTCCCAAAACCCACTTAATCATCAACGATGATTTAAGCAAATAAGCTAGATACACACCTAGCACGACTCATTTTTTGTCCTGTTCAAAAAAACATTGTTTCAATTTAACCCAAGAAGCCCTTTTTACTACCCGGATCATGTCCATTAAAGAATTGACTTCTATTGACTCTAAGATATGACGCACCTTTGAAGGACTTGAAAATAGACATGTGAATGATGGAACTAGATACTAAAACGATTTCTAACAAGTTAAACGACCACAATAGTAAAGTTTTGGATTTCATTTGGAAAGCGGACTTCACTTTTTCAAACTATCTCTTGCCATGCTGAACAGTTGTCATAGAATCCCACTCTAGTCCAAGATAGTTAGAAAGGACACATAAGGAAACGAAGACTTCCTAACTTTGCAGAGCGCTTGGATGTACCTGAGACCACTTTCCACGTTAATCCACATTATACTTACTTTTGTTCAAGTTAATCTTAGGCTCGAAGCATGAAAAAAGCATTTCAAAGCGAGAATCAAAGTGGAGATTATTACCCGTCACTCACTCCTAAGAAAATAGCTCATCGCATTGACATATGCGATAAGAATAAAAGATTGATCTAACACAATACCTTTAAACTTCCGGCGTTTACGATTCTTTGAAAAGATAAAATGAAGGCTCTCCATTCTGAGGATAAAGAGGATAAGGTGGAGAATTTAAAGGATCGCCTTGTTTCAAAAACCTTTATAGAATTGGAACTCATTTCGTTAGAGGACATCATTGAGAATAGAACCTTAGAAGAAGTTTTAGAACTCTGAATCACAGTTACGCCCTTTCACTGAATACGAAATCTTTTAAGAACATATCTAAAAATCCCATCTAATCGAATCGATGGCCTTTTACAAATTCGTACCTTAAAAATTTAGAGTTTTCTCTTCCTTTTTGGTACACATGGAGTAATCTCATAAGAATAAAGGACCGTCTTACATTGTCTTTCGGGGATAAATGCAGATTGACTTCAGTTAACAATGTCCCCCTAAACATTAAAAGCATGTTAGACAAAATCTTGGCATTGCTCTTCGTAGATACTTCCAATGAGGCTAATTGGTCTAAAATCCTTGACCAAGTTAGCGTCGGGACTTTTGGGATCAAAGCTATAAATGATGAGTTACAACAGGAGGAATTTCTCCATGACATGAAGAAATGAATTACAGCCATATAAACATATCTCAATAACAGGCCAAAAATGCAGATAAAGAGCCAAAAGAAGAACCTCTCAGGGCCCGGGGTTGTGTCGTGCCACAGCCCAAACAGCGTTTTAATCTCATGTTTAGAAATTCACGCATCGAGGTCCTGACTTGTGATCTTCTAGAACAATAGTTTTTTCGGAAATTCATATCATTTTTAGCCGGCCTTCCGAAGGTTTAGCGAATACTATTTGAACTTGAGAAAAGAAATTTTGTTTGGGACATCATTAGGTGCTCCTTCCAAAAGCCATCAGTCGTTAATACCCCTGATGTTTATTTGATTAGTTTTTTTTATCAAAATTCGTGGAAAATTTTGAGTTTTTCATCGCAATTCGATTTACGGACCATTTGATCTTGGCCTTTTGAGCCAAATTCCATAGATGAATTTGATCAATGTTACGGAAGAGACAGCCAACACTCATTTTCTTTTTCCGTTTCTACTCAGTACCTGTACCTTTGTCCAATAACCGATGTAATGGTTCAACTCTTCTTTAAGATTTGCATAGTAGAAACTGTTTCACTTTTGTTTATTCTTTAATCCAAATCTTGATGTGAGCTTTAAGGAATTTTAATTTTACCCGCCAAGTTACGCATTTCCTTAGAGTCAACTGAAGGGCAGAATTCCATGTTGAAAGTGACGAATATCATTAAAGACTGAGATGAATTCAATGGTGAAAGTATCGAAAGGGAACCGGACCATAATCTTGGACGACTCTCGGAAGATGGAACGGTCTGTGATCCGATATCAAGAATCTGTCCAAAGTGATTGCCGCTAATGTGAGGGAAAATATTTAGCAATTTGTTGATTATACAAAAAATTCATCCAACTTGCTCATTTTGGTCGCAGACTTTATGACACCAAGTGAAAAAAGCACTACTCCAAGATGAACTTCTTTCCAGACCGTTGAAATTAAATAAAAGAATTAAAAATATTCGCCAAAGATACATTAAAAGTAGTACAAAAACTGTTGATTTGCGCATAACATCATTGAAGTCCCCCATTATCACACCTCTTATTTTGCCACTGATTAAATAACATGCGCAAGTTAGGCCAAAGCATTCGTTTATCAGCGGGATCATGAGGTGCTTAAACCGCAATAATCTGAGGTCATACGTTCAATAAACCAAACACCCCTAATAATGAAAAAAATCCGAAATAGTGAAGCTTTTTTTTACAAAAAAATTTGGGATTTCCAAAACACACAAGATTCCACCTGAATTGCTACAGAATTACTATGAGATGCTAAAATGTTTTTCGAATTACCCCTAACACCGATTAACGTACACTGAAACGATCATTTCTCCATTTTGTTTTTGATCGCTAGTAAATTCACCTTATTTTCAAATAACTCCTGTTTTGCCAATCTTTTTTGGCCTTTGTGCGATGCCTTGAATAATTTATTAAAGGGACAAAAAATTCATCGATTACATTGACGCTCTTGTGATTCAATGTTAAGGAAGATTGTTAATCACTCCTTCCATGTTATAGCCCATTGTTTGGCCAACTGTCACCACTTCTCCATAAGACACTAAATGAGCCCCATGAATCCTCGGTGCCACTGATTTCTTTAAACGGATCCAAAACTTGCGGATTATCTACATTTTCTTTGAGTTTGGAATTGTTAGAAATATCCATCGTTTTGTTGAGCTTCTCCTCTTCAAAGTAATAACAGATTATATCCCATGTATCAGCTTGTCAGTTATTAGGTGTAAAACACCTGGTCGGGATTTTGGGACTAGAATTTGTACCATCTCCTTATGTTTTTTTATCCTTTGTCTTTTTGTTAAGAAAAGGGTATAGTCCCTAAAGGATCCAGTTGAGTCTTTTTTGACCACCTTCATTTTCAAAAACGTATCTGGAACTTTCGACCGAGTTGCTACAATCATTCTCAGATTCAAGTTGCTTAATTCCTTCTGTAATGTTTCGTCATCATGATTATTCCTATCTGAGTACGCACCTGGTCAGGGGGGTCCCAACCAGGGTACCTCATTAGGACGTATCACAATACTACTTTTCCACGAAAAATTAATCTTGAAGTGTTTCATAATTTTGTGATGGATTAGTGAACAAAAATAATGTTTGAGTGGAAAAATTTTCTATCAGAGTCATTAGTGCTCGATTAAGTTCCCCACTGGTGACAATTTTTTGAAAGTGATTTCAAGTCATAGTTTTCTATGGAACACTTCAATTTCTTCACTCACAACTGCGGCAACAGCGATTGATATCGGAGTATGCTTGGCGAATTTCGAGAACAAGAGTAACTCCAATCTATCGCGGGAATGCCTCTTTACGATGTAACAGAGAGAATAATATTAAGATAGAAACCACAATTCCTAAGTAACCTTAATTCAATTGGTTCACGAAACTGTTCATAAGAGCGTTCTTGGAATGGTTAAGGCCGCAAATTCTTTAATATACCCAGTAAGGATGTATAGATAAGTCTTTGGAGGAGCGCACTATCATGCGTCAAGAACAACGGCAGGGAGTCATGATAATCCCGACTTATGATTTTTTCTACGCATTAACATAAGAATTTTAACTCATAGAATCCCACTATTAGGAATGAGACATATTAGCAACATTTCTATGACTCTGCCAATTGACCTTGTTTCATTGTAGCTCTTTGAATCTTGCTTTTTAGCGTCGAAGCTTGAATTGACACTAAAATTGGCATAATTGTTCACATCAAGCGATAACATTAAACACGTTGATAAAACGAAACAAAACCAAAACGTTTATTCTTTCGTCACTTCTTCCCGAGGGAATAAACTAATCAACAACATTGTCGTATTGTTTACTGATTTGAAAAACGCTCTTTTGCATGATAAACATTTTCCGGTAAAAATTTGTAAACATATATGGGAGATAGAAATTCGATTAACGTCTCGTCTTTTGGATCTACGACTCCCATTAGAATATTTGGAATTGAAGGAGATTCAGATAAAAAAAAAGGATTGGAAAAAGAAAAAAACAGATCAGGTTTCAATGACATCGAGATTAAAACGGAATCGGAAACCGGTAGTCTTAATTCGTTTTAAAGAGGAGAAGACAAATATAAATTACAAAAAACCGCAAGATGTGGAATCCGCCTAACACGCTCGAATTCAGATTTATCAATCAATGATTTATGCAATTTAGTGGTTTAACAGGATTCAAACAAAAGGGAAGAAGGAATTTAGATTGTTAATTTATGGAGTTTGAAAGTCATCTTTGTTAGAAGATGTTCATCAATTAGGGTTTTTGAATTGGGGGTAGAGAGAGAATTTTTTGTTTTTCGTATTTTTATTTATTAATTAAAGATATGCAATAACTTATTCTTTATATTGGAAAACAAATGTCGTCGCGACATAATTTACAAAAAGTAAAATGGTTTTTTTTATTAATTAGAAATATGTTATAGATTATTTTTGATATTTAATAGGTTGCGACCACATATGTAATCGCAACCTAATTTACAAAAAATAAAATGATTTTTTTTCAATAGTAAAAGGATTTAACAGATTATTTTTTATATTTGAAAAGTTGCGATTATATATGTGATCTTGATGCTTATGGGTCAAAATATATGTGGTTTCACAAAACTTGTGTTGAAAAATGTGGGCCCGATGCCTTATTTAGAGACCACATATGTGGTCTCTAAGGCTTATGGGTGTGGGGCACGGGAAGGCCATTTCACTTTGGGAAAAAAAATAGCCAACATTTTAAAACAGACGGGAAATGTGAAGAAAAGATTTTTTTTTCTGCATTAGTACGGGAGTGTAGTCCCAAAATGAAATAGGAGAGAGAATGGCTTCATAAAAGAGAGAGATAGTAATTTAATATATGTTGTGAGTGGGTGTGTGTGTGTTTGAGGTATTTTTAAATGATAAATAATAGAAAAGGTTAGAAAAATGAGAGAGAACATGCCGCAACGGTTGAGGAAAAGTTGAAAAAAAATAAAGTTTGGTGATGTTTGTTTATTAAAAGACTCTGAATCTAAATCTGATTCGCACATCTGAATCTGAATATTCGGTTAGATATAGATAAGCATGAATCATGATTCAATCTTTAATCTGAATAAGGCGGATGAGAAATCTGAATGAAATCATAATGTTTGCTTTTGGTATAAATTCTTGATGCTGTTATCATTATAAATTATATTACAATTTAAATATAAAAGATTGCATTAACAAGCATAAACGTCTTAAAATAAAAAACAAAATTACTAATAATAATAACTAAAAGTTTGAATTGAAATTCTTTAAATCATTAAATAAAATGAGTCGGTTAGATTTGAGATGTATGAGTCCGAAATGTTATCCTTTAATTTGAACAAAAATATGAGGTGGACAGAATTTCTTTTTATGCATCTTTATCGTAAAATACGTATGCAATGATTGTATTGTAATACTTTTAATCGGAAGACAAAGGTGTGAAACAAAAAGAAGAAAAAAAACTCAAGAATGAATAAAAACACAAAAAAAAATCATTACCAATAGTAAAAAGGAATAAATAAAAAAAAAGTTAGAAAAAAACGAAATTTAAAATGTGTTACGACCCTAGCGCACGTTAATTTAGTTAAGAGGTTTGTGCTCTTACTACCTCTTATGGCTTAGAAAAAAAAAATCGCTTTTAAACTGTTTGCTCTCTTACTGCCTCTGTTGTATTAACTTAAAAAACAAACAAGTTTAATGACCAAATGTCTAACGCTACAAACTACCATTACCTTTAGTGTTTTTTTTTATTGTGTAGCTGATGTGGCAGGAAAATCACGTGACAACCACAACCTCTAAACTAAGTAGCCGTCCGGCATAACATTGAATTGTAAAGGTAGGGGAAGTTTAGGAGATGAACTTAAGAGAGCAAATTCCCTTACTAAAAATGCATTTGCAGTTGGAAATATGAATATAAACACAGTCCAAACATAAAATCGTTGATATTATAAATAATTTTGTTTGCAAATAGTAGTGTTAGTCACGGTCTCTGAGTAATGGACATTAGTATATCACAAGTTTGTTTGTTAAAGAAAAGTATTGTAGCACGTCTGATTAGACTATTTTAGTCATTTACCCACCCATGGAATTTTTGAAATTATTAACATAGTCGACTAACCTTTATTCATACTTAACTTACACACGAATTCTATCTCAATCTTGCAACAAAAATGTCATATGGTTTGTTGTTTTTGAATATTTAGGTACTAACTCGTTGTTTCACGGGTCTACGTCATAGGTTTCAAATGGTTAAGATCTAGTATCAAAATTTTTACTTAAATGGTCATTTGGGTTTTACCAAAAACTTACATAAATAGTCGGGGTTGGTTCAAATTGGAATTGAACTGTAACCATTTGAAATTTAGTGATTGGATCGAGTGAAAAAAAGTTCAGTGACTACAATCTGCCAAACCATCATAAACATAGTGAACATTAATGTTAATTAATCTTTTGAGAAAGAAACGGTTTAACCTTTCCCTTTTGTTTTATGGGTTTTTAACATGTGCCCAGGGGGGGGGCACATGTTAAGGTGGGGACACATGTTCGTGTGTACAGCCTGATTTGGCCTAGAATTATTATTGTTATTTAATCATTTAAGACCCACAAATAGCTGCTGGCACATAAGGCTGCTGAACAAGCTGATGTCCACCTAAACTATGTGCTGGGTTTGCACTGTTTAGAAAAAACCTTGTTATATTTTCACCATGAAAAAGTCACTATTATAATGTATAGTTTAATGCCAAAAGTAGAGTAGTGGGTGTAGCCACGCCATAGGGGTGCGCCAGGACCCTATGGTGCACACCTTTACAACAACCCCTACACTGTATACACGGGCACTCCATACACGGCGCCATCACTGCAATGTACGTCATTACGTGTTTGAGTGTTTTCCTGACCGCTTGAACCCAACGGCACAAAGAGTAGCTTTGTGTTATAAGGGATTTTTTTTGGGTGTTATATTACTCTCTCCGTCTAATTAAGTGTAACCTTTGACTTTTTGTTGGTCTAGATTTCTTTTAATTTGACCCTTTAAATTATTTTTATTTGTGATATATAAAGCTTAAAGAAAAATTACTTAACCATGAAAATATAACTTAAAACATAATCATTCATTATTTGATAAGTAATTAATAAAAAACCAAAATATTTCTAGTTTAAAATAGAAGAAAAAAGACATGAAAAGTTAAATAGTGGTCATTATGCTGAGAGGAGGTAGTATATGGTCATTACAAAAAGAATTTAAAGGAATATCTTCTATATGTACTAATAAGAACCTATCCTATATTTAAAAAATCAACTTCAAACCAACGGAAATTACCAAATCTACTTCAATCTTTGTTTTCTATTATATTTTGATTACATAGATTTATCTTCATTATAGTAATACACATTTGAGAAGGCAAATATCGCGTTTTTGCCATGGTGCTCAGTAAAAAGAACAGTGCCGGCATGGGCTCGGGTTACTTGTTTTCGGCCAAAAACATAAAAAAAAAAAAAAAAAAAAAAAAAACTTTATAATCCTCTCTTCTTTGGCCAAAAATAAGAAAAAAAAATTACGGGGACGTACTCTCATTTTTAACTATTTACGGCTTTTATGGCTGGGCAAAAAAAAAAAAAAAAAAAAAAACAATCGCGATTTTGCCATTTAAATATAAGAACAAAAGAAAATTATCAAACATGAGACCCGGAAAAATTTAAACCAGTCACAATAATATATATAAAAATTGCTCATTTTACTCAAGTCGTTTTTGCTCTGAGCTACAGTAAAAATGTAACAGTTTCGACCCACTAGGCTCGGTTTTGTATGGCGGAAAAAAAAAAACTTTATAATCCGCTCCCATTCTTTGGCCAAATAAGAAAGAAAAAAAAATTACGGGCAAGTACTTCTTTATAACATAATTACCAATAATTAAACGACGTCGTTTTGTACTTCGGCTCCAGTATATATGACACTTGTTGGCCCAATGGGCTCCCAGTTTGGGCCGGCTCCATTTTTTTTTTAATCGTACGTGTCAAGTTAATATGAACAGGTGCGCGGCCCAATGGGTCAACAGTTTGGGCCGGCACTTTTTTTTTTATTTTTTATAGCATACAAAAATAAAAAAAATATCGAACAAATAAAAAAAAGAAAAAAAATGTACAGACTTATACTATCAAAAATACCGGTCTGAGGAACAACACATAAGCTATATAAAAAAACAACCCAGACTAAATATTATTAAAAAAAAAATAGGTTCGGCACACAAGTGATACGACGTCGTTTTTTTACATACGTGTTTGTACCGTAATATGAACAGTGTTCGGCCCAATGGGTCAGTTTGGGTCGGCCATTTTTTTTTTACAATACGCATACAAAAAAATACTTTACCTAAATAAAAAAAGAAATTACAGAAAGTACTGACTTATATAAAAAAACAAATTAAAATAAGACCAAAAAAATTAAACCCGCACTAAATAATATTAAAAAAAAATTTGTTTCGCCAAAGATGATACGGAGTCGTTTTTTAGTCATGTAGTTAATATGGCCGATTTTTTTTTTTAAATACGCAATATAAAAAAAAATTTAGATCAAAAAATACTTCGCGCCGTGAGGCCTACAATAAGCCATTTAAAAAAAATACATATTAAACATAAGCTCGAAAAAATAATCACTAAAATAAAAAATAGAAAAAACATTTAACGAACTTGCTGCGAAAATTAACGTCGCCAGCTAACGAGCGGTAAACATGCTTGTTGGTACTAAGTTGTAAGTTTGACCTAATAAACAGTATCCATCATTTCTACCTTTATTTAATTAATCGTCTGTTCATAGTTATAAAAGCTTAGGTCCACCGCGTTCGTGCGGAAAGTTTGGCGGCCTGGATGTTTTCTGTTATTGGACTTTCGTTTAGAAGGTATGGTTTTTGTTAAAAAAAAAAAATTACGGTCGTGTAAGAATACGAACGATTAAAGCAAATGTTTTGGCTGCATTCTAAAAAAAAACTAACGGTTCGACCGATAGTGGGGAAAGAGGTATTTTATAAAAAAATTAAATGAGAGGGGGGTATTTAGTAATATTTGAGGGGCTATTCGTAAATAATAAAAGGAAGGTCGGGGGGAACTGAGTCGTGGTGACCCGTATACGATAATCAGGAATGTGTGAGTGAAATATTTTGAAAAAAATAAAGCAATAAAAACAATTAAAAAATTTTTTTTTTTTTAAAATGTTCGGAACATTCATAAAAAAATCAGACCGTATGAATAAAAAAGTGCTGATGAGAGTTATTTAAAAAAAGAAAACAAATTTTTTTTTATCTAAAAAAAAAAAAAAAAAAAAAAACCGATGGGAGGTAGGGTTGATCAGGCAGGCATATTAAATGCAAACCGGTAACCGGTGTCATTTAATGACATAAATGCAAAAGGCATTTAATGCTATGCGAAGAGGGTTATTCCCGAGTGGGTAAAAAAGGAAAATGAATATTTTAGAAGTTTTTTTGGGAAAAAAGGGAGAAAAAAAATTTGGCCGACCGGGCCCGTTGCGGGACGATTAACGGAGCTGGAGGTTTGAGGAAACTTAAAGTTTTAGGAGGGTTTGAGGTGGAAGCTAAAGTTTAATTGTCATAAAAAAAACCAGATCCCGATGACTAATAAGTGTATAGTGAGCTGGCCGATGAGGGTTATCGAAGAAAAAAAAAAGGAAAAATTTTATTTTAAATTTTGTTGAGAAAATTATAGTTTTTATTTTAAAAAACTTTCTTGAGGCATAAAAAAGAAAAAAATGTTAAAAAAAAAAAATAACTGTTTAAGAAAAAAAAATATTCATAAAAAAAACAGGACGATGGCTCGTACAGTGGACAGGGTATTTCGAGAAAAAAAAAAGGAAAAATTATATTTTAAAAATTTTTTTAGAAAAAAAAGAAAAGGGACGATTAGCGGAGCCTGAGGTTTGAGGAAACTTAAAGGTTTATTATAAAAAAACAGAACGATGAATCAAAACAGCGCTGTGAAGTAGGGGGTATTCCGAGAAAAAAAAAGTAAAGTTTTATTTTAAAAAGTTTTTGAGAAAAAAAAAAGTTTAAAAAAAAGGTAAAAAAAAAAGGTCAATGTAAAGAGAAAAAAAAAAAAAAAAAAAAAAAAAAGGGAAACGTTTCATTAATGTGGGGGTTGGGCATTGGGTAAAATTTTTTTTTAATTTATCATAAAAATACAGAACGGATGACTCAAAAACAGCTCGATGAGGATATTCGAGAAAAAAAAAAGTAAGTTTATTTTAAAAAGTTTTGGAGAAATAAAAGTTTAAAAAAAAGGTAAAAAAAAATGTCATTGTAAAGAGAAAAAAAAAAAAAAAAAAAAAAAGAAAGAAAAGTTTAACCTTCCCTTTTGTTATGTTTTCACCATGAAAAAGTCACGATCATAATGCATAGTTTAATGCCAAGAGTAGTGGGTGTAGCCACGCCATAATGGTTATAATTATTTACCGTTTTAAATTTGCGATGCTACTCCAATTGGTGCCTCACTGGCAGCAAAGTTGTCGGAACTATGCTATGTAGTGCCAATACACACCCGAGATCATGGTGTTCCAGCTAATTTACACCTTTATTTGTGGATACACATGTAAATCGTCTAATATATATAACATGTGTTACCACGATGATATAACTTTATTACTCCCTCCGTCCTTGTGCACCGTTAACTTTTGAAGTCGTTATTT
>BQNB010160677.1:0-14772 GCA_026074375.1 Tanacetum coccineum
GATAACAAAATTGATTAAGGCAAAATGCTAATATGTGATTAATACCGTGATTGGAATTGCTTGATCACTAGAAATATCACTTTATGGACTGTATTTATTGGTTTTGTAACTAAAACGGGTTTTGTAACTTTGAGAACTTAATAAAAATGCTTAAATGATGGAAAATGATATATAAGTTGTTGCAATAAGCAAGATCATTAAGCTTATCATATATTTTTTGGAAAATCAAAGTTTACGAAAGTAAATGTTCACAGGTTTTGGTTTCGTGAACAGTATTGGGCCAATGGGTTTCGTAGGGCTTAATTATAGGTTTTGTAAGGATTAAAGAATTGAAATTTTGGGTTTCGTACAAAGAAATAATGGAATAAATTTGTTTTATCCGAATCTCAAAAAGGATTTTCAATGTTAAAAAAAGGGCATCCTACGAAAACAAATGATAAATTTTGTTTTCAAATCATATTTTATATTGATAAATGGATCAAATGGTGAAGATTGTGTCCGGTTACGACCGTTTCCTGAATTTAACAGGATGAGGAGTGAGCAATCTACTGACCATCCAGATATCGTATATAAGATCATGTTTTTGTTTAACAAAATTTTTCAAGTTACAAGTGATCAATGATTTCAAATTATAAAAAGGAACATATGATGGAAATGCAAAAAGTGAGCTTCAACTGTCTGTGATCATAACGCTTCTCATGTATCATCAAAAGAAAAGTTCAAGTTTTTGAAAAAGATTGTTTCAAAATCATTCAAAAATGATTTATGACTATCTTTTGAACATAATTGGATAAATGGTCTAAGTCATGTCCGGTTTTGGCCGTTTTCTGCATTGAACAGAATGAGGAGTGAGTGGCTTAGTGACCATCCCAGTTATGTCTCAATAGATTGGTTATGTAATCAATGTTTTCAAGGGATCTTTGAAAAAAAAACTTGCTTTGGAAAAGTTATCTCAAATTCTAAATCAAAAAGATGTATTTTTGTGTCAGCAAGTGGTACTCTTTCACAAAAGGTTTTAAAGAATACAAAGTTATACTCTTGGATTTCTTAAAAAGTCAAAAGTTGTTAAACAAATCAGAGTATATCTTTATTATTCTTGAAAGAGTATCATTTCAACAAAAACTTTTTGGTGAGGAAATACAAACAGAAAGAGAGATAAAATCTATACGTGAAAAAGCAAATCAAAGTAAGCTAGAAAAAGAATTGCCAAAGCATACAAAATGAGTTTAAAAGAATAAAAGCAATGGTTATGTCTCGAAAAGCCAAGAATAGGGACAATGAGACAAGACTAAATGATCAGAATATGCTAAAAAAGAAATGCAAGAGCATATAAAACAGACAGAGTGAAAAGAGACAAAACATGTCAAATATGTGCAAATTTTAAACTATATCTCATCTCACTAATCATTTCATGTCATCATATAGTATTTCACATGGCTCAACACGTGATTCCAGCAGCTCAACTTGTACCTCAATACAAACCAATTGGGAGATGCAACAATTATACGGTGTTGCAGAGTATTCCTTGCTCTCCTGAATGCAAGATAGTTGGACTGATACTACTTGATCATTGTCTCAGTCATGCACTAACTGCAACTGATGATGTTCCTGCTGTGTACCTACAATAATTCGGGAGGACGGTGAGCAAGGTACCAGATACTAAGGACATGATCAAGTTCATGCTAGATACTTAACAATTCATATACATTGTGGATATGTTCAGAGATACTCTTCATTTACCTGTGGAAACTCCTGAGAATCTATTTGTCGCACCAGCCAACATCCACACTATTGAAGCATTCATGAACAGAGTTGGTTATCAAGATGTTATTGACAAAGTGAGTGCTTTCTTCATGAAGAATCTGGCTCAACCATGGAAGACTATGTTCAAAGTATTCAACCGATGCTTAACAACAAGAACTTCTGGCCATGATCAGACCAAGATCAACATTCTTCAGTTGTTTCATGTTGTACTCAACCGAACACATGTTGATTATGCTACTTTTCTTTGGTGGGATTTTATAAATAATGTGTTTTAGAAAAAGGAAGCTATTTACTATCCTCGTTTCATCAAGTTAATTGTTGCTGATCTGATGAAGAAATTCCCTAACATTCCCAAAAGGCTTGAAGAGGACTATCATTCTATCAAGGATGATGTTCCATTAAGTATATTATGATTATACAACAATGAATGTCTCAGTTTATAGATGCCTTCTTCCAGATGCCTTTCTTAACTCGGAGATTTAGAGAAAACGATTATGATGTTCAAGGAGTATGAGACGATGTTCATAAAGGTAGAGGTTCCAATGAATTAACCGCAACCGGTTGTTTCTACCCAAGGAACGCATAGGATTACACCTAGCGCCCATAGGTCACCTACCGTTTTTGCTAGTCCTCCGGAGACAAAGAAGAGGCACCAAATTAAAGGAAAATCCAGTTCACCAAGGAATTCACTTAAAATAACAATTAAGCGAAATCAACTAGTTGAGAAGGATGACGATGACTCTGAGGATAGGATAGAGCCCGGGAGTCATAAGGATAATCCAGAAGTTGTTGTTGATGACGATGATAACGAAAGAGAGAAGAAGGATGATGAGATGGGTAGTTTGGAGATTAGGAATGAGGAGACACAGACAACAATTCTCACACCACTTAATTCCCCTAGGAAAATCTTATCTTCGGATAAGAAAACTTTTTAGGAATTAACGGATATTGTTTCAAATCCAACTATCTCCACATCCAAACATTCAACAGTCAAGAAAAGAATTTCCAGTAAATACTCTCATCTTCCAGGAGCGCTTCGCAGGATGTGCAGGCGTCAAGGTTATATGATTCAAGACATGGAAAGGAAATGTGTCAGTATTGCAAAGTTCTGGGAAACTCATAACAAGATTGATGACATTTTACATGAAGTTGTTCTACAAATTGCTGAGAATGTTACCAATGATTTAATTGAAGCTAACCTGAGACCATAGTTAACACAATCATTGAGGATCCTGATGCCTTTCGTTCAGAAGTACCTGCTTTTATTTCTCAAGAATTCAAAGCACATGCTCCGGCAATCATTGAAGAACTTTTCAAAAATCATGTACAATTCAATGTTATTCATGTTCATCCAACCACAACCACATCAACTGAAACAGAATCATCCACTAATCTTCGGTATCAACTGTACTTGTAAGAATGAAAGAGAAACAACAAATCGAGCTGATGATATTGCATTATGGGAGGCATTGAGGCGTAAGTTTGAAAAGTATTCTACATCTAACACTTCTTGCAGGAAAGATGACTTTCACTCTCATCATGATGAACATCAAGACGATGATGCTCATCCTGAGGGGGAGAAAAGAGTGAAAAGGAGCAAAAAGTCAAAAAGATCAAAGTCTGCAAGGGGTCTTTCACCAAAGGCATTCAAAAAAGACTCCAACAAAACAAATGTATCCAAAACAACACAATGTCCACATCAAAATGGGGAATGATCATGGGAAGAATAGATAAGTTATTGATGAAGATGAAGTGATCCATGAAGATGTAACACCTGAGTTGATTGCAGAATCTCGGAATATTGACAAACATGTTCCAACTATCTTTGATCATGCAAGACTCGAGGCTACATTGAGAGATTCTTTAAGTAATATGTCCAGAAATGCTAAATAATATGCCTACCATTTGGAACAATCAACAAGTTTCATGGAAAATCAGATAGTTTAGGAAAGCAGATAATAAGATATTCTACGTACAATACCAAAGACTCTCATTTTCTATGGACCGCAAAGGAGTCCTAATGAACCCCCAAGACCTTTGTAATAATAAAAGATTTATACTTCATGAAGTATGAAGAAAACCGAGTGAAGAAAAAGTATATTTTGTCACTCCACAAGATTCATGCAGAAGAATTTCCAGAGCCTGATCTAGAAGAAAAGTTAAATCGATGGGTTCGGAAAGAGTTCAAGACTTTCATGAAAGTAAGCCACGTTATGCAAATTCGAACATTGAAAGTATTCATGGCATAAAAGAGTATACAAGCAAAATCAAAAGAAAGTCAGGAAAAATCCCAGAAGACTATTACTCGAATCACAGGATTACAAAAGTTGTCAGAATTGGTTCACAGACCAACACAATGATTGGATTTTATGGAGAAAATTCTTATGATGAGCGCAAATGATAATCCAGACAGTTTTTTTGAAGCTGACTTCAAGTACTTGAACAAAAATGATATTGAAGAATTGTATTATCTCTGTCGAAGCAAGGAGATTGATAATCGGAAAGTCCAAGCTAATGAAATCATAAGATACTCTTATCAAAAAGTTGTGTGATCTGGGAGAGGGTTCATGATTTCCAGCTGGGAATAGAAAGTTATCAAATAAAGGTAAACTTAACAGCACCAACCTTAACATTTCCTGGTATTGAAGAACATGCACCGTACACAATAGTAGAAGAGCCACAAATGGGGTTGATTTACTTATATAGTAAAGATGAGAAAAGAGTCATGTACTTGGAAGAGATTGTCAAGCTCTGCGATGCTACACTGGAAAAGGTTTTGAATGAGATAAAGCTCAGAATGTTTGAAAGTAAGTTTTTGAAGAAACCACCTCTGCTAGGTGAATTAGATCAAGACAGAATGAAGGCATACGAAAGAGAAATTTATAAGCGTCTAAGTCACCAACAACAAATGCGGAGATGAATCCTTTTGTAAAATGGAATCGCCATTCTACCGCTGTTGAGAGCGGACTGTAATAATCAACCCTTAGGGGGAGATTGTTAGAAACGATAAAAGTGTTAATTATTATTATGAATTGATCTTAGTTTAGTTTATAGTTTTATTAGTAGTTTTGATGTAATAAAGTCTATCTTGGTAAAGTTGACCAAGGTTTGACTAAGTGTAGGAAAAATAGAATAGTTTAGTAATAAGTATATATATTCATCTTGGAGGAGTATATATACATGTCTTGTCTTTGTAACACTCACTTCTCCCTCCCATTTCTATTTTCCCCTTTTGAAATGAAAATTTAAAAAATTATGAAAATACTCTATAGCTCTTCTCTTTTATTCTACTAAGCTTTCGTATGATATCTACTTAGCAAACATAGCATCTAACAATATGTAATAATGATACTTTTCTTAAACTGTGTGTTTTTCGTGTATCTATAATTATTTTAGAACGGAGTAATTTACTCTAACTAGTATAAGAAATCTATATAAAATTACATCATGAATGTTAGCATTCAATCAAATTTAAAAAAAATCTGATTGGGAGTATGGGTATATTATAAGCATGAATGTGTATGTGTTTAAACTTAAAACAACAATATAAGTACTACTTTTTTGTAAACATGAAAATCAAAATAATAAAAAATTTTGACCAAGAAGCTAGCCACCCAAGAATGGCCGACATACCCCACTTCCAAATTTATCTTGTATAACTTTAGTAGTGTTCACTAGTTGGTGATATGTCTTTACCCTAATTGCTTGGCTTTTTCACATATGTACATCCTTTTCAAAGGACAAGCTCATTACAGAAAGATAGATATAAAGAAATAACCTTTGCAGATTACTCACAGTTCACTGTAAAGACAAATGAACAAGCCAAACAACTCCAAATAAAGTGGAGTATATTTTCAAAGTATAATATAATCCATTTGAACGAAAACTGATTTGGACGTCTAAATTCATGACTAATTAGTATACTTTTTTATAAATAGGTAGTATATTCCTTAAAGTTATTTTAGGATTAACCACTCGAAGATGATCTAGTGACAAAAAGAGTTGTGACTATCACTTTAAAATGTGTGAGGTTTAAACCTCAATTCGTGTTAGGTGTAAACAACTTTGAAGTGTTCACGCCAACCTCATGAGAATGGAGGATTTTACTTATTTTGAGTCTGTGTGACGGTGAGTTCAAACCTCGTGGATTAGTCGGCCAAAAGGTCGAAAACAATGATTAACAAAAAAAATTTTTTTTTTAGGATTGTCTTGGTGTGGATAGCTAGTTTGAGTTTCTTGGGCTATTTTAGATTCGGTGTTTTATATCGTGTTTTCTTGATGCATTGTAAATTTCTAGTTTCTTAATTCTTACTAGATTTATTTTGGGTTAATTACCTAAAAATGTACTAAACTTGACACTTTTTGTCATTATATGTAGGCTACTATTTTTTTTGTCATTGTGTCGCTGAACTTTTAAATTCGTGCTATTGTGTGTATTTTGTGACCATTTTACCCTCACTTTTTTTAAAATTTGAAGGGTAAAATGGTCATTTTACATGCAGAAATAGTCGCAGAATACACACAATAGCACGAATTTAAAAGTTCAGCGACACAATGACAAAAAAAATAGTAGCCTACATACAATGACAAAAAGTGTCAAGTTTAGTACATTTTTAGGTAATTAACCCATTTATTTTTAACGAAAATTGTATGAAGTTAAAAAAGAGAGTTTTTAGGCCATTAATCATTTTTCTTAAAGTAATTAATAATGAAAAAGAAGATATAATTAAAGAGTAGTAGTACGAAAAGATGATCTCCGATTACTTATTTAAATACTTTAATTTAATTTAAACTAGTGCTGCAAAATCCAGGATTCTTTTCGTATTTTTATTAAGGGTAAAATGGTCATTTTACATGCAGAAATAGTCGCAGAATACACACAATAGCACAAATTTAAAAGTTCAGCCACACAATGACAAAAAAAATAGTAGCCTACATACAATGACAAAAAGTGTCAAGATACGTACAGTTTTTAGGAAATTAAACCGCATTTAATATTAACGAAAATTTGAATGAAGTTAAAAAAGAGTAAGTTTTTATGCCATTAATCATTTTCTTAAAGTAATTAATAATGAAAAAGAAGATATAATTAAAGAGTAGTAGTACGAAAAGATGATCTCCGATTACTTATTTAAATACTTTAATTTAATTTAAACTAGTGCTGCAAAATCCAGGATTCTTTTCGTATTTTTATTTTTCATAAAGGTTTGGTAATTAGTACTATATCAATATTAAGAAAAGAGTGAAAAACAAGCAAAATAATACCCCGCGTTGCTAGCGGCGTTATTTTTTTTCGCTACTGCGCGTTAATGCGGGTCATTTTTTTATTTGGGTCGTAGTTAATTTCTTCTGTGTCTCATGTTTAATAGTTTGTTTTTTTCTCATATTAAATGACAATTTTTTTTTCAATAAAGAGGATGTATATATTTTTTTTTTGCCCAGGCCGATAGAAAGTCGTAAACGTAATTTTTTTTTCTTCTTATTTTTTACGAAAGAATGGGAGAGTATAAAGTTTTTTTTTTTCCGGCTGATGAATAGTAACCACCGGTATAAATTTTTTTGGGCCGATGAACAGTACCACCGGGCCTAGCCGATGTGGGCTACACTGTTCATCAATGAACAGTAGCCCGTTACTGTTTTGGCCTTATATTGTAATGATAAATGTTTATATATAAATATTTGTATTTTATATAAAGAACCTATTCTATTGACTGGGTAGCACCAAACTTTGTCCCACCTTATTTCAATTAGCTAATTTAATATCATCCATTTTAAAATTGATAATGGTACTAACAATTTCATCATTACATACCCACATTTTGTCTATGTGTTAATTATTTAGTCTTTCTTTTCTTTCTTCTTTGGTCAAAATTATTCGTGTTAGAAAAAATTCCAACATCGTTGTAGACCAGGTAACTCCACAACCAAGGTACTTGTCCACCAAAAAGGTTTATATTTAAGCACTCTGTATAATATTTTAATTATTTATACATAGACATTTCTTTTGGGTAACCATCGTTCTCGATCTTTTTGCCGATTAATCCACAGAGTTTGCATCATCGTTACACAGACTCAAACCAGGTAAACCTTTCCATTTTTAGAAAGTTGTCGTAGCCACTTCATTCATTTGTAACATTCTTTTAGTTATGTTAAATTCATTCTGTTGTAAAATAAGTTTATATTGGATAGAAGTTGTTTAAAAAACTTTATTAAAAGATATATTAAAGGCTCAAGCATGGTGGTTGTCCCTTAGGGTCCATTAGAGTTATGATACATTTACAATCCTATAAATAACCATGAATAATAAAGCTTAGCTTACATGGTTTTCATTATTCAATAGGTTGTGGCTTAGGGTCCGTTTATGGTACCTTTGCAATCCTATAATTAAAGTTCCCATTGTTCCTTCGTGGCGAAACACCATTCAAGTTAGCAAAAGGGGTTTGGTTAGTTTGCATTAAAAAATCATTAGCAACCGAGTAACCAAATGAAGTAGCATTAGCCAGTGACAAAAAAGTATCAGATTCAAATCATTAATACTATTATTACCCTTTTATATAATAGCGAATCAAATAATCGCGGTTTCTCGAAACGATGCAGTTTTGATATGGGGTTTGACCATTTAAGAAACGTCATTTAAGATTCAAACACGATCGTTTTGGGAGCAGCTGACAAGTTTAATATTGCTACTAACCTAAACAACGTCGTTTTGCATGCCTAAAAAGTGAAGATACATACATCAAAAAAGCAAAAATAAAACAGGCGCACACTGTTAATTCCACACACACAAACAAAGATCGAGATCCAGACACACAAACTACTAAATTCGAAGGACGTACAAAACGAATTTTGTTAAATATGACTGATGTCTTTTTTTATTGGGCTAATGACTTAAAAAGTCATTTAACTTGTCCATTTTTACCGTTCTGTTTAGTCATCCTTTTTTTCCTATAAATCACTATAACTGGTGATTTCGTACATTAGTGTGTACGTGACCTGCTAGACCTACTGGCAGCAGGTTAATCTAACGATCGTTAGGGTTTTAGTCATTGGCCTTCAAGTCCTTTAAGAGTAACGATCGTTTATCATGGGCTACATAGAATAATACAAAAAGTGTCCAAGTATATGACTTTTATTATTTTTAAAATTTCGTATACTTTTTTACACCGGATATAACACCCATTTTTATACACGTTTTTATGCACACATTTTTTTACACATTTATACACACGTTTTTATACATGTTTTTATGCATGTTTTTATACGGATTTTTATACACACATTTGTATACACGTTTTATGCACGTTTTTATGCACACGTTTATTTTAGCAACAGCCAGACTGGTAATAAAACGTTTTTTTATACACTCGTTTTGTTATATACGCGCATATTAATCATAATTTAATATCAACGTTTAATTACACACGTTTTAAAATGTTTCAATACATACATTTTTATACACACGTTTTTATACATACGTTTTTATACACGTTTTTATACACACGTTTTTATATACATTTTTATACACACATTTTTATGCACAGTATTTAAAATACACGAGCCATTTTATTTCTACAGCGTGATATTAATACACTTTAAGTTATACACACATTTTAATACACGTTTTTAATACACACATTTTTTATGCACGGTTTTAGTGTACACTTGATAACACACATTTAATACACATGTTTACACACATTTTATTCACACATTTTTATACATGCTTTAATGCACATTTTTATACGCACTTATTTACACACGTTTTTATACACGTTTTTACACACGTTTTTATACAAGTGTAAAAAAAGTTAAATTAAAAGTGTAAAAAAAGTTAAATTAAAAGCGTGTAAAAAAACGTGTGTAAAAACGTGTAAAAAAGTTAAATAAAAAGTGTGTATAAAAACGCGTGTAAAAACGTATATAAAATGTGCATAAATGGGTGTATAAAAACGTGTAAAAAAGTGTTAAAAACGTATATAAAAACGTGTAAAAAAGTATAAAAAAAGTTAAATTAAAAGTGTAAAAAAAGTTAAACTAAAAGTGTAAAAAAACGTGTATAAAAACGTGTGTAAAAATGTTTTAAAAAGTTAAATTAAAAGTGTGTATAAAAACGTATATAAAAATGTGGATAAAAGGGTGTATAAAACGTGTAAAAAAGTGTTAAAAACGTATATAAAAACGTGTAAAAAAGTGTAAAAAAGATAAATTAAAAACGTGTGTAAAAACGTATATAAAAACGTGCATAAAAGGGTGTATAAAAACGTGTAAAAAATGTAAAAAAAACGTGGGTAAAAACGTATGTAAAAAATGTTTAAAAAGTTAAATTAAAAGTGTGTATAAAAACGTGTGTAAAAACGTATATAAAAACGTGTGTAAAAAAGTGTAAAAACGTATATAAAAACGTGTAAAAAAGTGTAAAAAAGTGTATAAAAACGTGTAAAAAATGTAAAAAAAAGTGTAAAAAACGTGTAAATAAAGTGTAAAAAATGTGTAAAAAAACGTGTATAAATTTTAAAAATAATAAGATAAAAATTATTTTAAAAAAATCAAATTTTCAGTTAATTATAAAAGTCATCTAACTTGACACTTTTTGTCATTCTATGTAGCCATGATAAGCGATCGTTAGTCTAAAAGACTAACGTTGCAATGATAAACCTAACGATCGTTAGCTTAACCTGCTCCAGCAGGTTAAGCAGGTCACCGTTACACACAATGTACGAAATCATCAGGTTTAGTGATTTAATAGGGAAAAAAAAGATGACTACACAAAACGATAAAAATGAACAAGTTCGATGCATTTTAAGTCATTAGCCCTAAAAAAAACTATCTTGAAAATTACTTTCCTTATGAATTTTTAAGTATTTAATATAAACTATATGATTAACCGCGCATAGCGGTGATAGTGTATAGTAGCGTTAATTTGTGTATGCAGTAATATTTATGTATATATAAACCAACACACACAAATAAACAAAAAACTCTTTATCTTCGCCATTCACAAACACTAAAACGCATCTTCACTCTTAATAATCCACCAACAAATAATATAACAACAACATGCAAATAAACATTCAAATTCACCTCACATAGTTGTTAAGTATGTTATGAGTAATGAAGGTGAGTGTTGATTGGACGAAGATGTTTCTAAAAATGAAGATGAATTTTGGTTTATTTGTGTGTGTTATAGTATCATTACAAAGAGTTTAGAGAAAAAATATGTTTGGATTTTGATGTAGTAAAGAGATAAGTTAAAAGGGTGTTTGTATATAAATTCAGAGGTAACCTTGTCATAAATATAATGCTTGTGGTATTAGAGACAAATCGCGTTATGAAATGAATATGCTAAGAGAACTCGGTATGCACAAGCCATAAGGCTTGTGTTATCCTATGACACCATCCCCACACCCCCATTGAGTTATAGTGCTTGGTTCCAAAAACACAAATTGATGTTATTTGTTTGTGTGTGGGTGTGTGTGTTGTATATGTGTTATGTTTGGGCAATGGGGCATCTTATAACTTTAGTGATAGAAGAAATGTGTTTTTTGTTAAGTTATGTTGGGAATTAAGGGCTTCTACAACTTTATACTGCTGGTTCAACTTAGTACTGTCATGAGAAGACTTAGTACTGTCAAGCTTAGTTAGTAATGCCAGTACAAATTGTTAGTACTACCAGTTTATTAGTACTATTAGTTAGTATTGTTTGTTATATAGTTAGTACTGCTAAAGTGATATGCATGAGTTATATTAGGAATAGATATGCATGATCACTTGACGCGTTTTGTAAGCCCATTAGGGTTTCCTTGGTGTATAAAAGGAACTCTAAGGCATAGATCTAGATATCAGTTTTTCATATTAGTATTCATAGTTTGCATAGCAATCATAGTTAGTATTCATAGCTATTTTGTAATTCAAAATAGTATTTAATATATTGAAAGTTTAGTAAAGATCTTGTTTTACTGTTTCATTGTTCTTTTTAGTATTGCAAACTAGATTCCGCATAGTTTGTGATATTCTCAATCTTAGTTTCTACTATAGTTGTCTTGGATCTATCCAATATAACTAAGCTTTAACAAGCTAAGTAAGATCTGTCAAGAAGGGATCAACAAGTGGTATCAGAGCTTGTTGAGAAACTCTGAATAAGAAGAACACTATATCTACACAAGATCTCATAATCAAAGAGAAGATGGAATCACAGTCAGAAACTACCCAAACAGTGTCTACACTAAAACTTCATATACTCAAAACAAGAGACTATGATCTATGGAGCATGAGAATGGAGCAATATCTTACTCACACTGATTATGCTCTTTGGGAGGTTATTATGAATGGTGATGCACCTGCTGTTGCATCAGCTAGTGTTGAAGGTCCCATTCCTCCTAAAACTGCAGAACAAAAGCTGGCAAGAAAGAATGAATTGAAAGCAAAAAGCACTCTGTTGTTGGCCATTCCTGATGAGCACCTATTGAAGTTTCATGGAATCAAGGATGCAAAGACCTTATGGGAAGCAATCAAGACCAGGTTTGGAGGTGTGACACCTCGTAAGAAAAAATAGATTCTCTTTTCGTTAAGTAAAAGTCATGTACTGCAAGTTTACAAATTTACCGTTAATTTCAACAAGGAGTCATTTTATGATCGTCAATGCATTACTTTTGTCATGGAAAGTTTAATTTACACGCGAATATCACCATTATTACTCTGTGTCTAAAAGGATATTTTAGAATGCGTAACGATAAAAACCATACTTATTTCACTTTTGTGAAACGAGGCCATTTACTTGTAGCACTTCATAAATCCGCATACATACAAATTAATAAACCTGACAACTATAATTGAATTCAACAAAGATAAAATAAATTATATATATATTCGCATGAAAACCAATATCAGATATATATACATATGAATGTATATAAACCAATATACAATAATAATGAGACATCCATCATCACAAATCCTTACACACTACCCTACCCATTTTCTTGTTTGAATATCTCCATCACATGATACGTCTTATAAACCTGATACAATTTCAAATGGGAGAAACAAGATATAGTAGAGATTCCTTAATAGTATTAGAAAAAGAGGCAATGATGATAACAGTATTAGAAAACTACACTATGGTTCAATAGTAGTATAGGGTCATTCTACATGCAACATTTCAGTAACCAATCAAGGACTTCGAGTATAAATCAGGAACCATGCACGAGCTATTCTATCACAACTAAATATTGAAAAAAAACAAGGGTTAAACAACACGATTTGAGTAAGGATTTTCGTTGAGTGCAAGAGCTAAGTGGGTGTCGGCTTTAGGAGAAGTAGCAACCAAGTTCGACCTCCTACCACCATCTTTTCTTTTCTCACCGTCATTCGACAAGCTTGGACCTCCGTAAGTCGACTTCACCGTTAATGCTTGTCATAAGTATAATCTTTACTTTGTAGTTTAACAAACCTCATTCTTGTAGCACCATATTTATCATGCATATAACTTTCATTTTGTAGCAACACATGACATGCATGGTACGACCCATGCATGGTCCTTGGAGCACACGCATGTCAAACTCTTGTCATGCTACACATGAAATATGATACGTAAACATTCGACCTACCATGAACTAGTATCAAACATATCAAAATTTAAAAGCTATACAACAACTCTGACTAGCAAAACTCGACACTTATACTCGGTTTGAAACATTGGCACTAGGGACGAGTAAGACTAAGGCATACGTGTTAAATGCTTGTATTGTGACCAAGACCAAGCCCTACCGTGCCCACCAACGCGACGGGTAACGAGGGGCCACTGCCCCAACAAGGTTGCGCCTCGTTGATGGCTACTCTACAGCGAGCAAAGTGGCTGCCCTATAGATAGCAAACCACCCTGAACCTTTTCGAATTTGTGCCACACATGCGTGCGCAACAGTTGGCTACTACCACTGTTGTCGCTTCTTTCGTTAGTGTGCGACAGTGGCTTGCTGCCACTGTTGCTGCCACGAGGTGGCGGGTGGCGAAAGCTGGTGGTTCATACCAACCGGCTACTGCCTTCATCATTTTGACGCGCCCTTTTGGTGCCATTATGTTCGACCCACCAACGCGCCACTTGGTGCTGTTGAGCTCAAACGATGGACGCACCCTTTTATGGTGCGGCCGTACTCGACACCAACTTGTACCGAATCGCACGAGCCATGGCAAGTTACTGCTGCCGTTGCAACTGTGCGTACTACAAAGGGCGGGAAGATCGTCCTTGTGTCTAAGAAATGGGGTCTTCTCGTTGCTAACTAATCAAGTTGTAAACATGAAAATAGGTAGAAAAATTAATATATATACATGTGGGTTGCTGCGGAGGAAATGAAACCGAAAATAGTGAGTTTAAAAACTCACTATTGTTGCGTCAATTGAGCAGCAAAAAGGAAAAGAAAAGTGGTAGGACATGGATTACTATGTACATACACGTGATGGGTTTGGTAATATAAAAGAGTGCATGTTCTTTGTTTTGGTTATGACAAGTTGACATAGAAATATTTATACTACTTTCATTTATAAATTTTGACATAGATATATATATATATATATATATTACATGCGTAGCTATCGAACTCTTAGTTCGAGCACCAATTGGGTTGCCAGCTTGTTAACGAGTATAAGTTGGAAACGATATTTTTTTGGTTTAGAATCATTAACAATGGAACCGAACTTTTAAACACGTAAATGAGTTTATCCCGGCTCATAAATTTTAGTTAACACTAAAAATATTTTCAAAACTTATTTGAGTTTAAAATGTGATTTAAAAGCCATATGAGTTAAATTGTAAACATTGAGACGTGAGAATGTTAAATACGAGTAAATAATTTTTTTTTACAAAAAGTTATTTAAACAATTTCACATGAACTACAACATATAAAATGGATATTTATATGAGACTTAAGTGACATTTAAAGTAGGTAAATGAGCAAGATAAGTATATATATATGTAAACTCAATAAATGGGTAAATAAATAGTAAAAAAAATTT